>JANJXV010001740.1:0-81896 GCA_024803745.1 Megascapheus bottae | reverse complement strand
TTCTCTAAAACTCCAATGTAATATAATTTAATTCATTCTTTCCCTGCAGAAGTGTAGCAGCCGGAGTTTCTGTGGCACAAGAGACGACAGAAAAGGTGGCTGATGGCATTAGGCAGAAAAGAAATCTAAAGGTGAGGAACAGAGGAAGCAAGGCCATGCTTGGGGAATCAAGTAGCCGGAGATGTCGCTGCTGGTCCAGTGTCTTAGAATCCACTATATTGCTGAAGGCAATCTCTCATCATACTCTCCAGTTGGATTCCAGGTCCTGAAGAATTGCTGCTATTTCCGCACAGGTGTTGAGGCCAGCCAGACACCCAGCCCCTGTCCCCCACCCTCCACCATGTGATTTCATTTGGCAGGGGTCTGAGGACATTAGTATTCTCATAAGGACCCTAGGGTTGCCTTCTACCATCCAAGCAGGTCCCTGTCCCCTGTGGGAGTCTGCTCAGAACTCATTCAGATCACTGCTTTCTCCAGGGTCCCCAGGAAGAGGAGGGCTACAATGTCTATGAGGTGGATTGCTGGTTGATGGTTCCCCTCGATGCCTGCTCTTCACACACTGAGAAATGGACAACCCAAGGTGATTGCGTGTCAGGACGCAGTGTCAACGGAACCACCGTGGTCTGGCCTGTGGTTCGGGGCATGGTCTCTGCAGTCGAGTCAGCATCAGCTGAGATGCTGTCTAGACCCTGGCACACCTGGCAGCTGGGTGCGAATGGAGGAAAAGAGCAGAGATGTCAGGTAAGGTGCAAGATACCCGGTTAGATCTGAACTGTAGATAGACTGTGAATCATTTTGCCAAAAGAAGTCTGTTTCATGCAATATTTAGATCCTACTTGCCCTCAAAGAAAAAAAAAAGAATCATTGGTTGTCTGAAATTTAAACATCCTTAGGCACCCGGCATTTATGTGTATCCCAGAAGTTTCAGGGCTTGCTTTGTCTCTGCCCGCTCTTGTCTTTATAGGAGGCTTCTTCTTCATCATCTCGCTCAGATGGGAAATCAGAAGTCATAAAAGGCTTGAGGGGGAAAAGAAAAGGACAAGAATTTTAATGTCCCTACAGCATGAACTCTATTTAGGTTCAGTGATGTGGAACAAGAGTCTTTTCCTATTTTCCTCTCTTTACTGGTGTCCTGTACCAAGACTCAAGATGGACCCAGAAACCATCACTTCCATTCCAAGGATGTTTGTGGGACATTTCTTTCTGATGTAGAAAGAAGGTAGTCTAACGGGCCCGTTGGACAGGTATGCATTCTGTAATTCAGCAGGTAGCTTATGGTTCAAAACCATCCTGGGCAGAAAGTACCTGAGACTTTTTTTTTTGCCAGTCATGGGGCTTGAACTCAGGGACTGAGCACTGTCCTTAGTCTTTTTCTCTTTTTTTTTGCCAATCCTGGGCTTGAGCTCAGGGCCTGAGCACTGTCCTTGGACTTTCTCAAGGCTAGAGCTCTACCACTTGAGCCTCAGCACCACTTCGGCTTTTTTCTACATGTGGTACCGAGGAACTGAACCCGGGTCTTCATGCATGCTAGGCAAGCACTTTAACCACTAGGCCAAACTCCTGGCCCATCCTTAGTCTTTTTCTCAAGGCTAGTGCTCTACCACTTGAGTTACAGCACCACTTCCAGCTTTTTTCTATGTATGTATTACTGAGGAATCGAACCTGGGTCTTCATGCATGCTAGGCAAGCACTCTACCGGTAGGCCAAACTCCCGGCCCCGTACCTGACACTCTTATTTCCAATTAACTACTGAAAAAAAGCCAAAAGTAGATCTGTGGCTCAAGTGGTAGAGCATTAGCCTTGAGCAAAAAAAAAAAAAAAAAGGAAAAAGCTTAGGGACAGTGCCCAAGCCTGAGTTCAAGTCTCAACACACAACACAACACACACAGGAGAATATTAGATAATTCCTTAAGCTTACTCTCCAAACAAAAACTAGCTCCTATGTAGCCAACCAAGGGGTCCTTAAAAGAGTATAGTAGGAAGTAGAGAGAGATTTACTACAGAGGGGAGAGACGACACAGGATAACTTCAGTAGAGAGAGAATGAAATAGAAAAATGGAGGGGGAACAGGACGGGGGCGAGAGAGAGGAACAAGAGAGAGGGAGGGAGAGAAGCTTCAAGTAACGGAAGGGTGCAAGGATGGAATTCGTGACCATGTGAAGGTCACAGGCCCCACATGCTCTTTGAAAGGAAAAACAATGGCTTTATTGAAGGTTGGAGACAAGAGCATACCAAAAGACCTGTCTGTCCATTGGCCAGGAGTGATGGCTTTTTCATCTGATTGGCCAGGGCAGGGGAACTAGAGGTGTGGGTTGTTTACAAGCAGAGTCTTGGTAGAATCAACCCCACCTGGTCCCAGTCCAGGTGCAAGGGTTAAAGAGTTCTGATCCACTGCGAAGCCCGCTGATGGCGGCATGCTTCTTCTCTTCTACCTGGGCTGTGCTTGCTCCTCAGCTTCTTCTTGACAGGGTATTTTAGATTAGACTCGAAGGTTCTACAGGTGCACCCCAAGAAAGAGCTCTCCTACAGATCTCCAGGAACAGGGAAGTTGCTGTTTGATGGCTGGGTTTCAAAGCCTTTCGCCCTCATGTTGATTTTTTTTTTTCACAGCTGTAAGGCAGTCTGTAAGCCCTGCCCTTTTACATGACAACGCCCTTGCATTTCTAGATGGAAGAAGAGTGGCTGAAGGGTTGGGGGTACCTCACGTCTCTGGCCTTTCCCTTCGTCATGCAGCCTCAAAGTGAACTCCATCAGCCAGCCATCAAGGGGATGATGTCTCTGCAGCAGCAGACTCTTCTCCAGTCACGCGGCTGTCTGGACACGGGGTCCACAAGCTGCAGACCAGGTAAGCTGGGCCTAAACCACAGGAACTATGAGGTGACTCACCAGTGTCTGGTATGTTGGAAATGTGCTTTGGCAACTGAAAAGCAATGCCATCCCCTGCCTATAAAGAGCATCCTGGGAAGTAGTTTTGGGGTAACCTTCAGTCTTTTGCTACCCATTCCTCTGCTGTTTTCTGTACAAGGCTGACCTCAGGGACTTGAAGGCCACAAAGATAGATTTTTTGAAAATATGGAATGATTATCAGGGTTTTCTTCTTGTTTTCATTTTTTTTGGTGTTGAGAGCTCAACTCAAGACCTAGGCAAATGTTTTAAATTTAGATCAAGAATTTGAGAAATTGAGAACAGAGTGTGGTACAGAAAATAATGTTTGCTTGCTGTCCTTTTGTGTCTTTTGAGACAGTGTATTTGAGGTTCTCTGCCTCAGCCTCTCAAGTTCTGGGCTTACAGGTGTGCAAGATCATGCCCAACTCATAGAAAACACTTGGATTGAGGCAAAAGGCACAACCTGGAGTCACTCGGCGTCAGATAGAATTTACTGTTTAGTAGCATTGGCCGTGTCAGAGCTCACACTTAATGTCAGCCATTTACCACCTAATATTTCAGTCAACAGTTGATTTGCCTACACTAAAAAAATTGCGTGATTTAAATACATATTTGTAGCCGTCATATTTTTATTGTAACTTTATTATAATCTTTCACTCGTTGTACAAAGGAGTTTCACTTCCACATGTCAGTTTATGAGCACATGCATCTTGATCAGCGTCAGTCCTTTCATCGTTCTCAGTAGAAGAGATAAAAAAAATTGCAATATAGTTTTGGCTTACGATGAATCCCTTTTGAGACTGTGTTTGGGTATCTATTTCTTCTGGAACTAGACCTACCTCCCAACGACAGGGGTGAATACACATCTCAAATAGGGCCAATTCTTTCTCTCCCACCATCCCTCTCATCTTCCTTCTCTTTCTTCTCCCTCTACCTATCTCTCCTTCCTTCTTTGTTGTTGTTGTTGTCATGGTCCTTGTCCTCCTCCTCCTCTCCCCTCCTCCTCCCCCTCCCTCCTCCTCCCCCTCCCTCCTCCTCCCCCTCCCCCTTCCTCCCCCTCCCTTCCCTCCTCCTCCCCCCTCCCCCTCCCTCCTTCCTCCTCCTCCCTCCTTCTTCCTCCTTCTTCCTCTTCCCTCCTTCTTCCTCCTCCCTCCTCCTCCCTTTCGTCCTCCCTCCTCCCATTTCTAAGTAGTGGCCTGAAGGGAAACACAGGCATGTAGAGTCTATCTGTGGTCTTGTGCAGACAGACCAAAGCAGAGTGGGGGCCTTCTTGATTGTTGAGCTCCTAGTGTTGCCAGCACCCAAGGTCCTCACATGTGCAGTAGTTGGGACAAGGTTACCTTGCAGAGGTGCCCAGGCCATCATGGAGAATTGAGAAAGAGATGAGCGGGGTGGGGTTTACAGTCTTTCCGTGTATCCTATCTGCTGTTTGAAATGAAGGCTGTTGGTGGTGTGACCCACTATTTTCTTTCGTTCTTCAGCTTTAAGGAGATGCGGTTGATGTAATAGCTTGTGTACGTTTTCACGTGTGTCATTAGAGGATGTTCCTTGAGTCACCACCAATACCGTGAATAGATCCACAGCATCCCAGCGTGTACTGGAGCCCCTTTGAGGCCTTTCTCTTCATTGCCCTCTAAACCCCAGGCAACCACCGATCTGTTTCCGTCACAAGTAATTTTTATTTTCTAGTATTTTGTGTCCAGGGAACTCTACAATATGTATTCTGTGTTTTGGTCTGGCTTGTTTAATTCAGCATAATAATTTGAAGATATGTTTCTGTTGATCCTCACATCAATAGTCCAGTAGTTCATGATTGATCCATTTGTCTGTTGTTGGGTGGTTTCTCCCCCCCCAACTTTCAATTTCTGACTGAAAATGATGAGTAATAGTGTCTTGTACATTTGGCTATATATCTTTTTGTGGACATAGACTTTCATAGTCTTTCTCTTAAAAGTACAAGGGCATGGGAAAGCTGGTTACATGGCAAATGTATGCTTTTAAAGAAACTACTAAGCCATTTTCTTGTCTGTTGCCTTTCTCTCTGTCTCCTTTTATTTCTCTCTCTTCCTCTATTTTTCTCTTGATTTCTTTCTCCCTCTCTTTGCCTCACTTTGTTTTCTCTTCCCTTCCTCCCTCTCCCTCTCTTCCTTCCCTTCCACCTTTCTCCTCTCTCTTTCTGTCTTTCTTCTGTGCTGGCACAAGGGCTTGAACTCAAGGCCTGGGCACTGTCCCTGAGATTTTTCACTCAAGCCTGGCATTCTACCACTTAAATCACAGCTCCACTTGTGGCTTTTTGAATAGTTAATTGGACATGAGTCTCATAGACTTTTCCTGCTTGGGCTGGCTTCAAACCAAGATCCTCAGGTCTCAGCCTCTCTGTAGCTCAGATTACATATCTGAGCCCCCAGCCATCTTCCTGCTCTTACACAGCATGATCAATCTTTCCCTTCCTTACTTTTGGTTCAAATCAGTTCTAGTTATGTTTCTTGCAACCCAAGAGTCACGGTAAGTATGGAAGACACTGCTTTGGGGAAATTTATTTGTAGGATTGGGAATCTGCATATTATCAAATAATATTTACTTAGAACAAATAATGCTCAGAAGAAGCCATGTGAAGGCTTGAGCCATACCTAACATGATTTAATCTGATCAGCTCAGGACCAATGATTTTAAACCCTCACACTGGGAGAAATTGCAACCCAAACAGCCCATAAATACTATCATTTATCATCTGATCTCATTCCTTGTTATTCCTGAGAGCAAATGGGATTCACAAACTGAGAGAAGACTAATGGTTGATGTGGTTAATTTGAGCAGTGCTTTTTTTTTTAAATTCTCTAATGAGTTAATAAGAATTTAATAAGAAGTTTATAATTGTTGCCAAGATGCCTGTGAGGTAGGGAAATGTTCTGCCAGGGGCAGAATATTTGAACCAAGTGATGCAAAGACAAAAGTGGCAGCGTGCCCGAGTTAATGTGGGGCTTTGCCACGTCTAAGGCCACCTCTGGCTGAAGAGCAGGTGAAAGAAGAACAACAGAGGGACTAAGAAGCATGGCTCCAGGCTAGATGGCTTTCTTGAATTCTGATGCGGGCTCCTATCATCTTGTGACCTTGCCCTTGCCCTTGACCACAGGCTTGCCGCTTCCCTGTGCCTCAGTTTCCTACAAAGCAGAGATACCCAAGCATGTTCCCTGTTGATTAAGTTCTCATTGCTGGGACAAACAACAGAGAAAACAACCTAAGAGAAAAGGCATTTGCTCTGTGCTTAAGGTCATTCTGGTAGGAATGGTGCAGGAAAGATCAAAGCAAGTTATGTCCTGGTGGCCAAAGAGGAGAGGGGAGGGATTGAGAGGATGAGGAAGAGAAGGGAGGGAGAAGGAGAAAGTTTGCTTGAGGTGGCTTCCTTTCCCTTTTTCCTCTTACCCTGATTAGGCCCTGGGAGGATTCTGCTCACTTGCAGAGAGATTTCTACCCCTTCATTGGGTCTTCCCTTCAGTTATTGCTCTCAGGAAAGGACTCAGACACACCCCAAGGTGGCCTTTCCTAACTTCCCAGGTTTCCCCCAAGCCAATCAGGATGCCATTCAAGACTAACCATCACACTGCCTCTGCTGTGCTTCTCTCTCTCCCTCTCTCCCTCTCCCTCTTCCTCTCTCCCTCTCTCCCTCTCTCCCTCTCTCCCTCTCTCCCTCTCTCCCTCCCCCCTCCCCCTCCCTCTCCCTCCCTCTCCCTCCTTCTCCCTCCTTCTCCCTCCCTCCCCCTCCCTCCCCCTTCTCCTCCCTCTCCCCCCCTCCTCTGTGTGTGTGTGTGTCCTGGGCTTGAACTCACGGTTTGGGTGCTGTCCTTGAGCTTTTTTATTCAAGGCTAGCACTTGAGCCACATCTCCTCTTCTGGCTTTTTTTTCTTATTATGGCTAATTGGAGATAAGAGTCTCACAGACTTTCCTACCTGGGCTGGCTTTGAACCATGATCCTCAGACCCCAGCCTCCTGAGTGGCTGGGATGAGAGCTATCGGTTTCTCTCAGGGTTCTTTAGAAGATAAAATGGGTTGATAGTCAGGGGTGCAGGGGACGCCAACAGCAGTCAACACAGTTAGCAAATGTTCATCCACAGTTTTATCACAACGACTGTTGGTAGGTTCATCATGCATAGCATTCTCCCCAGTTGAGTGCAGGAAATTCACTTTTCCCATTTCTCACTTAGATGTTTTGGACAGTCTGCTTTAAAACAATGGATCATCATTTTCATTACTGATGAGAATCTGGGGGTTCAGTAACATGAACAAGTGGCCAACTGATGGAGCCAGTTTTCCAACCCAGAATGGCGGGTCCCTAACGGGCATGCTTTCTTCTATGTACTGTTTTGAAGCTGTCCTAGACTCCAGGGACTCCAAGGTCAGCTTAGAGCTGTCTTGCGCTTAGATGCAGGAGAGAAAGAGCTCTTCCACAGGAATGAATGCTCAGGATTTCTATCAGTTCTCCTAAGATCCAGATGGGACCTGAGGGCTTTGGGTGAAGAAGGCCTTGTGAGCCTTTTCTGTCTTAGGGCAAAGCCAAGGGAGCCCACCATATCCTGTAGGCCAGGGGGTCATTTCCCAGCATGTAGCTTTTCCTCCTCACTGCAGCTCTGTGAGGCCTGGGATAGGAAATGTTGGCAGGTATCTCTGAAGCCATGGGCCCTCAAGTGTGGTCAACCTCACTACTCAGGTGTCTCGTGACTCAGAGGAAACCGGTATGCCTGTGAGTGCATGCCACCACTCGAGCTCAGGGCCTGGGTGCTGTCCCTGAGCTTTTTTTGCTCAAGGCTAGCATCAATGTCAACTGAGCCACAGCGCTCCTTTTGGTCTTTTAGAGGGGGCAGTAGTTAATTGGTGAATCTCAGGGATATTCCTTTCTGGGCTGGCTTTGAACTGTGATCCTCAGATCTCAGCCTCCTGAGTAGCTAGGAGGACTGGCACGAGCCCATCAGCACCCAATCCGTTATCCCAGTTTTACAGGTCTGGAAAGTAGATTGGTGGGGCTCAAGTTCCTAACCCAGAAGTGATTTTAATGTGTAAATGATGGAAATGGGATTCCAACTCCGGTCTCTACTGATCTGAACACTTAAATTGCTGACATGGCTGAGTGGGAAGGTAGCCAGGTGGTTTGGTTATACAACTGATCCATTCCCAGGGTCTCTGTGTCCTAAGAGGTGCAGTTTTCCACGTTGGGTGGTTAGACAGATGAATTAGTTGGGTGATCCATTCCTGTTAGTAGTGGAACAGTCTCTGGGTAGCACATTCCTCAGGTTCTGGGGTGATTTTGCTTCTTCCTTCCTTGTCATGCTCAGCTCAAGGGCTGTAGACTCATTTTATAATTCTCTGTCTTCCTTCCTGGCTAGCCCGGCTCTGGCTGCATCTGCTTTGATATGCGTTCCTGGTTTGATCTCTTATTTATGAGAGGCAGTTTTCACAGACAAAACAGAGAAGCAGGCCTTTCCATCCCAGCAGCAAATGTTTGCCTCACTTCTGGAGCAGGAGGCAGGCAGCCATGGCTTGACTGCTCTGTACCCGCACCTGAGACCAGGGCCAGAATCTGGACACTGGGTGGGGACATTTAGCTCATCGCCGTATTTTGCACCCACTGCACAAATGGGCCGTGTATTTACACCCAGGCTCGGCTCGGCCTCGGGGAGACCCAATGCTTTCCCTCCCCTGCACCACCTATTAATATATCGAAACACTAACCCACTGTGTGGTGGTGTTGAGAGATCAGACTTTGCTGGAGTCATGACAGGATAATGAAATTACAAGGGTGGGGACCCTCCTGACAGATCAGTGACCTGTAAAAAGAGAAAGGGAGATTAGACTTCCCCTTTCCTCTACCTGTGAAGAAAGAGATAACGAGAAAGCACCAAGGACTCCATACAGAAAGAGCTCTCACCAGAGGGCAGCCAAGCTGGATAACCTGGGTGCCAGACTTTCAGCTCCTCTGAATGTAAGAGATGTTTGTTACTTTTCACCGTATGGCATTTTGTTCAAGGACAAATGAAGATAGATTGCTCTTTGTCCAGAGAAGCCAATCTAGATTGCTGGATCCACTTTGAGTTTGCTAATGTAGATGGGCAGTTAGCAACTCCAGCAGAATGAAGCCTAAACTGAATGGAGGTGGCTGTGAGCCGTTTGAGTTTAGGTGGTTTGGGAAATATAACTTGAAAGGACAGGCATGTCTGGAGAGTGCTGTCTCCCTTACTGGTTTTGGCATATTTAAGTTAGGGAATCCTCAATTTACTTTGAAATTAGTTCTTTTGAAAAACATATCCTACAAAGTTGATGTAATGGTATATTTTATGTTATATGAACTTCAATTTTAAAATGTAGTAATCAACCAAATTAATCTATTAGGGTCTAGATTTATGTATTAATATGTTAATCAATTAATGTATTTACTAATCTACAGATATAAATCTATAAATCTGTCTACAGAAGTATAATCTATACACAGTACATGCATTTATATATAATATATTTAGTGTATATATTACAGCATATACAATCCAGTAATATACACTATACTATTTATATACTATATATACTATACTACTATATATTATATTTAATAATATAATTATACCATATTCTAAATGTTTTTATAATGTGTTGTAAGTATATAATATAATACATTTATAAATATAGGGGCTGGGAGTTTGACTCAGTGGTAAAGTACTTGCCTAGAATGCACAAAGACCTGGGCTCTATTCTTCCATATCACATACACAGGAAAGCTGGAAGTGGTAGAAAACTAGCCTTGAGTAAAGCCCAAGGACAGTGCTCAGGCCCTGAGTTTAAGCCCCAAGATTGGGGAAAAAAATAAATATAATCTATAAACATATTTTCTAATAATATAATATACTATAATAAGAGTGTATATTACAAATATATTAAACATGCTAGCTATATATTAGTACATTATATATCAATACATTACATACTAGTATATATTAATCCATACTCTGACCAATAAATGAGTTTATATTGACAAAAATTTACATGAACATGATTCTGTGTCATAGAGCTATGATAATGGATGAATGGGTATGTGCCAGCCCAAATGGGTCTTTGAAAATAATGTCAAGGATAAACAAATGCTGCAGGGAATAGATGAAACTATACCACAGTTCTATATGTTGTTGCATGTTGTTTATGGGATTTACACATGGCTTTAGTAATCTCTCCAGCAAACACATGAATAAGAAGATTGCTCAGCTGATAAAGAGCAAGCTGTCTATAAAGCCTGAGTGAACTTGGGAGAGGCAACGAGGAAAATTCCAGTGTTACTGAGTGTTATTCTAGATGTTAAATACACCCTAACGGATGTAAATAAACATTAACTTTTAATTGCAGAGGGTGGATATGTAGGTGTTGGGTTTATTATGCTGTATACCTTTCTATATAATTTTTTTCTCATTTAAAACCACGCTTGGTTATGCACAGAATGCTGTTAGAAAACAGAAAAGAAAATGGCCTCAGTGCTTGTTTGGGGAAGAGGAGTGGGGGTCAGAGGTGGTGGGACATTTATTTGTGCTTTGTGAGATGAGGGCAGCTGCCTAAAAACTATGCCCCTTTCCTGTCTGCTGTTCAAAGGTGGTGTTAGGAGAATGTGCCTGCAGGGGTGTAGCAAGCAGAGAATTAAACTTAATTAAACATGGAGAAGAATCCCTGGGTACAGAATTTGTGCTTAATGATTATTAACTGCTATTGGTACACGGATGTTACACATGATATATATATATATATATATATATATATATATATATATATATATATATATACATATTTAAATTATGCCATCTGTTTTGTTTGTATTTTTGGAAGCTTATTTAAAAGAAACATTAGTATATGTCTTCTAACTTCTGGTAGTGTTTGACTTTTTTTCCCCTTCCTAAGGTAGAAAAAAAGCTGTATTGGCTTGGTGATGCTTTTCTCAACTTGTTACATGTATTTACAAATAGCTAGGTACAAACATACACAACGCATACACCATCCATGCACCTGTCATTATCTATTCATCCATCTCTGTCTACACTTACTTACATGACATGAGTGTGTGCATTGATGCATACAGTACTTACCCAAGGAATGTACGTTTCCACCATTAAGTTGGCTACTCCACACCGTATGAAAGACAGAACCGAGATGCCTGGGTTCCTTGTTCTAGAGCCCAAGGCTCTAGAACGTGCAATTGTAGTGATCTGAGAGAAAGGCTTTAATCTGAGGCAACTGGTGCACTAGCATGGCATAGAAGAAAGGCCTCACACTAGTAGTCAGCAGTTTCAACTAGCCGGCAGGTGTGTGCTTTGTGTAACTCCTACATTGTTTTAAACTCAATTAATGAATAAAAAAATCCTAAATGGTGTTTGATCTTGGGTAAGTTACATCTCCTCTGTCTCTCTCTCTCTCTCTCTGTCTGTCTGTCTCTGTCTCTGTCTGTCTTTCTCTCTCTCTCTCCCTCTCCCTCTCTCTCCCTACCCCCCTTATAACCTGAAAAATGAAAGTTAATGCTGTTTCAGTGAGCCCTAAATGAGAGATTGCCAAGTATGTATGGTCGTGCACACTGCGTAACTCAGCGCCTCGTGAGTCTTTGACTTTAGTCTCTAATGGCAGGGCGTCGCTTTCCAGTCTGATGAACCGAGAAGCAATGTTGATGGCTTTTTCATTCCACTTCAGAATTCAATAGCCGCAGTGGGCACTGCAGCCACATGACCTCCAGATGTCCTTTGAAGGAACTGCTCCTCCTGTAGGCGATGGGCTGGGAAGTGGTGATGCCTGGCCTGGGGGTGGGGAGTGGGGTGCTGGATTGGGGCCCATGGTTGAGCTCCAGGGCCTTGTCTTCCTTTGGGATTTCAGACTAGGTGTCCCAGGATGGTAGGAGAAACGGCTCAGATTCTTGGATGATGGGCAGGACAGTGGTTAAACGAGATGACAGAATGAACAATTTGCAGAAGTCCTCCCTGCAGGTTCTGTCACGGATGGTCCCCAACATGGGAATCTCCTAAGAGGCCTCTCAGACTTATGAACTGAAACACATGTAATACGATCGAGTGGACATGAATGCATTGTGTATCTTTGTATGTCTCATCCTAGCATCAGACCCAACACAGGACACAGCTCAGTGGGAGTTCATTCATTCTGCCTCTGAATAGCTACTTTGCTAGTCCTGGACCTAGGTGTTGTCCCTTAGCTCCTTTCATTCAAGGCTGGCACTCTACCACTTGAGCTACAGCACCACTTGTGGCTTTTTCTGTAATTAATTGAAGATGAGAGTCTTGAGGACGTTTCTGTCTGGGCCATTTCTGTCTGGGCTGGCTTTGAACTGTGATCCTCAGATTTTATCTTCCTGAGTAGCTATGATGACAGATATGAACCACTGGTACCTGGCTTTTTTTTTGCCAGCCCTGGGTTTGAGCTCAGGGCCTGAGCACTGACCTTGGATTTTCTCAAGGCTAGAGCTCTACCACTTGAGCCTCAGCACCATTTCCGGCTTTTTTCTATGTATGTGGTACTGAGGAATCGAACCCGGGTCTTCATGCATGCTAGGCAAGCACTTTAACCACTAGGCCAAACTCCCGGCCCTGCTTTTTAATTTTTAAAGTATTTCATAGGAAAATTTCCAACGTGAACAAAAAGTAGGACAATTATATAATAAACTTCCAGGCACTAATCCCGTGGCTTCCACAGTCATTAACATTTACAGGTCTGGGTCCAGATCTTCTCCCAAGCTTTTATTTCTATAATAATTTAAAGCAAATAAGATATTCTAGCATTTTACTCACAAGTACATTAGTATGCATCAATAACAGATAAAGACATTTAAAGGCCACATCGACATTTGACAATAATTTCTTATGTCTCATCTGTTGCTTAGTGAGTGTTCAACATTCTATATTTGCCTTAGAAATATAGTTATGGCTTTTTTTTCAGAGCAAGATTCAAATTCCTTACATTGTAACTATAGTAATGGTTTAGGACCATCAGTTACAATAGCGAATATCCTTTTCTCTACATGCTTATTTGTCTTACAGATGCCCCATATTCTGGATTTGACTGATGATAATCATATTTCTTCCCAACATCATACTCTGTGCCCTTTATTTCAAACTATATGTGTCCTTTACATACAGCCAGAGGCATTACTTGTCTTCTTGTGGTTGAAAATAGTGATTACCAAAGGATGCACATTTCAAGTTATTTATTCATAGGTGTTCTCCTATTAAAAACCATTTGAGGGGCTAGTAGCATGGTAGAGTGCTTGCCTAGCATTCATGAAGACCCAGGTTCGATTCCTCAGTATCATATATATGGAAAACAGCTGTGCTGTGCTCAAGTGGTAGAGCTCTAGCCTTGAGGAATGCCCAAGGACAATGCTCAGGCCCTGAATTCAAGCCCTAGGTCTGGCAAAACAAAAAACAAAAACATTTGATGCTGGGTGCCGGTGGCTCATACCTGTAACCCTAGCTACTCAGAAGGCTGAGATGAGAGGATCTCAGGTCTCACACATGTTAGGTAAACATCCTGCATTGAGGAAGGCTTTCATGTGGTAGGCAAACTAAATCCCTAGCTTATAACCTCTGATTTTTTTTTTAAAGCTCCCTGCTTTCAAGATACAAAAAAGTGCCTGTAGTTTCTCTTGCTCATCTCCTAATGAGCCCTAAAATCCAGCACTTCCCAGGTAGCCATACTTACTTTTCATAGGGAATTGCATATAGAAACAATTCATTACGAATGGGCTGGGACACTAATAGTCAATGTTTGGAAACACACACTGTTTTAGTAAAAAGAACATAAGTCCTGGATCCAGGCCGATATATTCTTGGTTCAGATAAAAGTTACTCCTTAAAAAAATGTGTTTTGATTTTCTATTTGCTTGTGTTTTCACTTAGGTACAACGTGACACAAGCCTTGTATGTGTGTGATATCTATTTATATGTGTGAAGGGACAATTTAAAACTAAAAATAACAACACCGTTATTAACATAAAGATTAATAGAAATAACTGAAGTTTTTTTTCCCCTGTTGGCATACATCCCACTCTGAATATGAATCCAAATATTTACATGGAAACCACTCAAGTTTGGTCTCTGAAGGATTGTGCTGGTAATTTTTTTTGTTTGTTTTTGTTTTTTTTGCCAGTCATGGGCTTGAGCTTAGGGCCTGAGCACTGTCCTTGGACTTTCTCAAGGCTGGAGCTCTACCACTTGAGCCTCAGCACCACTTCCGGCTTTTTTCTATGTATGTGGTACCAAGGAATCGAACCCGGGTCTTCATGCATGCTAGGCAAGCACTTTAACCACTAGGCCAAACTCCTGGCCTGTGCTGGTAATTTTACACACAAGTCAGATGCTCTTTTTTTTGTCTCTACAACCTTCACCTGTATCCTTCCAGCCTTTCAGTGCTGATGTTAAGTACTTGAAGTTAGCAGCTGGTCTATAAGTTAATAAGGAACCTTGCCCCACCCCAGTTCTTCCCTGACCTCAGATTCTACTCAGTAATAGGATCCCCTAGCACCCTGGCACTTGTGTCTAGTTGATGATCCTTTGGGGGGATTCCTGCACTCTCTTCCTATGTGGTAGTCTGTTAGAAGGACTTTTTGGGGGGATTCCTGCACTCTCTTCACGTGTAGTGGTCTGTTAGAAGGACTTGGCAGAACTTAGCCAAGTCCTGTGGTTAATTTAATGTCATGTCCTTACTATATAGGACACACACAACCAGAGGAGAGTAGGGTACAAAGGTTGGGGAGTGCCCCAAGTGTGGGAGTGCCTGTCCTCGTGGGGCAGGCCAACTTGCCACCCATTGATATGTCTTCCAATCAGTGAGGTCCCTGTTTATGAAGGTTTCATTACAATCACCATTGACCCACCAATCAAATCAATGGCCAGTCGATTGAATTCAACCTCCAGACTCCTTCACTTCCCTGGAGGCCCAGTGGCTGAAAAAATCCAAGCCCTCTAGTTATCTGGACTTTTTTTCCCCCCTACTGACCAGTGTCCATCCCCAAATCATCTCTATCACTTGGGCCACACCTCTACTTCCAAGTTACATGGATTCTAATTCAACCGACCTGAACTGGGCTATGGACATTTCTATCACTGAAAATGTACTCAGGCAATTGTTTGCTAGATGATGAAGGTTGCAGTTAGAAGTGTTCACAGACAAGTGTGCACGTGTGTGTGTGTGTGTGTTCTCTGTCAGTTGAGAGGACCCTGAAGAAATAACAGTGTAATAACAAGCCCTCCTGGAGAGTCAGCATCCTGGTTTTAGGTAAAATCTGGAGTCTTAAAATGCCAGAAAATAGAGAAGCAGCAAAGACCAGTCCCCACTCTGAGGGGAGTTGGGGGGGCTAGGCAGGTCAAAAGCATATAGAAGTCGAGTGGACAAACTTCTGATGGCTGAGGCTAGAAGAATTGTTCAACCTAAACATCAAGTAGAGTTGGATGGTAGCCCAGTGTATAAGATAAAATATCTACAAGTGCATACTGTTTAGGTAAATCATTTAAATAAAAATCTTCCATAAAGAAGAAATCTTAAATAATTTACTTGGACATTCTTTATTCAAGGAGGGAGATAGCTAGTTCTGACTGCCTTCAGTGTGTGAGGAAACCTGAAAAGCCAAGTTTACCACCACCAGCCATAATTTCTTTTCTTTTTTTTGTGGGGGGGGGTCTGGTGCTTGAACCCAGGACCTTGTCCTTGGTGGGTGAATACTTTGCCATTAAGCGACACCCAGCCCTACCAGCCATAATTTCATGTGGACTACATGGACCCTACATAGCACAGTACAGCGCTGTACCTTAGTGTGCTTTTCCTCTAAAAGACTCAGTGTCATCAGGAGAATAAATGCATGGAGGCTTGGAACCTTCCAAAACCTATTTGACCAGTAGCACTATTCAAACTGTCAAGGTGATCTCAAACAAGTCAGAGAAACAGCGATGTGGAGACCTGACGGCGAAATATACTTTCCAGGCCCTACATGGGAATCTCAGCATGGAGAAAGGACGTCCAGTGAACCCAGAGGTAGCTAAAATTCAGTAACATGTCACTATGGGCTTATTAGTTGTGATGAGTGCTAGTGCAAGATAGTAAAAATAAGAAGACCCATGCCCAGGCTGTATGGAGACCCTGTCTTCTTTCCAGGACTTTTTTTTTCTTCTTCTTCTTCTGTGAATTTAAACTTGTCTTACAATGAAGAGTTTCTAGTTAAAAGAAAATGCTCTTCTTTTGCAGAGTCTCAGCTGAATGGAAAGGGAGAAAATGACTCATTATACCACCCTGTTCCCAAACCCATTCACTATGTTCCTAAGTAGAAATTGGATTATCTAACTGTTACACCGGAGGTGTGACTTTCTAATAGACTTAACATTTTTTCAGGTGGTATTTACATCTTAAAAGAGGCTCTTTACTCAAATCTCAAAAAAAAATACCCAGGAGAGGGATTTCTGAGCAGAGCCTTTTGAAGCTGTATGCCTGTGATGCCATAGGCCATCTAGGGAGGGCAGGCGGACAAAACCACAGAGCTCCACCCACTTTCCAACAGGCTTCTGAGCTCTGCCTAGGCAAAAGGTACTGGCCTTTGCACAATATACTTAATTAAAATTTCAACGGACTATCGAAGTAGAGACAGAACTCAGTGCATGGGAGGGAAGATGGTGAATGATACCAGACAGATCAGGGTTTAATTATGAGGGCAACAATTACACCTTTATAGCTTGGGTGTTGCTGTGTGATGCTTGGGTCTTGCTGGTTCCTAGGTACCTTATTGTGTGTGTTCGAGTGGCAGTAAGTGTGAACTTTAGTCACAACTCTACTTCAGGCTTTCTGTGGTTAGCTGGTGGTAAGGATCTGATGGCTTTTTCCGGCCCATGCTGGCTTCAAATCATGATCCTCAGATCTCAGCCTCCTGAGTAGTTAAGATGACCGGCCTTACAAGGGATAATGATAAGATGTATTATGCCTAAGTGACATAATACACACAAAATACCAAATATAGTATCTAACACACAGAGCATGCTTGAAAAGGTGATGGTTGTGATTTATTACTAGCACCACCGCTATCACCATTATCCACCTCTTCTTCACTGGCTCTTTCATTCAGAGCTGAGGACAAGTTACTAGCATTCCTAAGCTTCATTTACTCATGTAAAAGGCATAGGGGTGGGGGCAGGGGTGGGAGTGGTGTAAAAGTGGAGGTTCTATACACCATTCCTGTGATGATTGCCAAAGAAATGCTTCTGCTGTGGGGTTTTCACTAGTGTAAGGGCACACATGTTTTTGTCTATTTCAACCTAACATCTCTATCAATCTGTCCATCCATCCATCCATCCGTCCATCTATCTAATCTATTGTTATCATATCTGTCTGTTGCCTCTATTTCTATCCTTTATTAATCTATCTGCACATCTATCCTGTTTGTTTCTTTGTCTCTGTTTAATATTTAAACGCACAAGTCCAAGTTATCCTAGGCCTGGTTAAGAAAGCAGAACTGCACTGGAATGTGTTGTTACTAAGAACGGCAAGGAACGCTTACATGATTTCACATGAATTCTTGGTTTTGAAAAGGCGCTGAGAGATTTGTGTCTCAGAGGAGATTCTCAGATAGTGCATACACATAAAGGGAACTTTACTCTGCAGTAATTTAAGGGATTTTTTAAAAAAATTTGTTTTGGATGAGACCTCACTACCCCCAGCACCATGAATTGAGAGTATAAAATAAATCTGAAGCCAGGAGCTTGTCTCAACTTCAGGGTTTTGCCTCATGACACATATATTTTGAATTAAAATATTCTTGGTGTTTTCTTACTGGTGGCACCGAGGCCAGGAAGAAATCATTAGTAATTCTGGGCACTTTGAAGCTTGGAGTCAGGCATGTTTCTTTTATTTTCCAATGTACTTCTCCATATTGTAGAATCTTTGCAGAGCAGTTGGACAATAAATATTGAAAAATTTATAGTCACAGCGCAGTGATTAAATATGCTTTGTTATCTCGGTCGTCTTTGTCTCTCCATTGACACCTGTCTGCAATCACACTAAGATACCCATTTACTTCCTCTGTCCCAGCCAGGAAACACGCAGACAAAATATTCAGGTTGCCTGCCTGAGCTCAACTCTCCGATGTCTTGGATTAATGAGGAATCTAGCATGGAAAACGAAGGCAGAGAACTGGGAGAGAAGTTCTCCTAGGAATTGTAAAACACGTTCACTGAGGATACACAGGCATTCTTGTGCAGTTCAAAGCCAGGCATGGGGGTAGCTTAAGCTTATCATCCTAGCTACGTGAGAGGCAGAGACCTGGATTTACAGGCCAGCCCTGCCCAAACCCACCACCACTAAAACGAAAATGCTTTCAGGATTCCATCTCAGCCAAAGGCTGGGGCATGGTAGCGATAAACTGTCATTTCCAGCCACCCGGGGAAGCGTATGAGAGATTGGCATAACTGAGGTCAGCCCTGCCATAATGCAAGATGCTGTCTTTAAAAAAGAAATCCACAAGTGGCTCACTCCTGCCGTCCCAGCTGCTTGGGAGACTGAGATCTGAGGGTCAATGGCACAAAGCCCTCCCAGGCAGGAAAATCTTTAAGAATCTTATTTCCAATTAGCTACCAAAAATCTAGAAGTAGAGCTGTGGCTCAAAGGGTAGAGGTATCAGCTTTGAGTGACAAAGCTAAGGGAAAGAAGCCTTGAGTTCAAGGTCTTACCCAGGGTGAGATTGATTGGAGCACAGTATACCTGTGTGGACATATAATCACAAACTTCCTTCCTGTATCACTACTATAAGCCAATAAAGATAATTACCAACACCCACATAAGTGCCGGCAGAATGTGGGCCTAGCAAGTGTGAAGCCCTGAATTCAAATCTCAGCATCACCAAAAATCATATTCCCCAACTCTTGTTTTTCACCATGACTTTACCTAGCCGTACATAGATAGTTGGTTAATTTTTTTTTTCTTTTCTGGATGATTTCATTTTCTTTCTTCAGCAATCCTCCAGGGATTTGGTGGTTATGGAACCTACAGATGCCTGCCCATGTCCTGTGGTATTCATAGCGTAGACTCTGTGCACCCATGCCAGGCCTCGCCTTCTTTAGATCCTGGCTCCAGTTCCCCAATATGCAACTTTAGGAACATTATTTCATCTCTCTGTGACTCAGTTTCCTCATGTGCAAGATGAGGATGGTAACATCAGATCGCCCTTAAGCAGAGTTGCAAATAAAGACTCTGTAAAATTGGATACAAATGAGATGTTTAACTCACTGTTACTTTACTCAGGCTTTCCAGTAAATGTAAGTGATCAGAGACAATCTCTTGTATTTAGATCCTGACAACCTTTGTTTTTTGATGCCAGTCTTGAGGCTTGAACTGGGAGTCTGGATGCTGTTCCTGAGGGGATGTTTTTGTTTGTTTGTTTTTTTCTCAAGCTACTTGCTATACCACTTGAGTTACAACTCTGCTTCTAGTTTCTTGTTGATTGAATGGAGCTAAGAGTCTTATGGACTTTGCTACCCTGGTTGGCTTCGAACTGTCATGCTTAGATCTCAGCCTCCTGAGTAGCTCGAGTTACAGATGTGAGCCGCTGGCGCTGGGCTTAGACCTTGACAAGGTTTAAGCAAGTCAGGTTTCAATCTCATTTCAGGGAGCCAAAGGATTCTGATCTTTCCTGACAGTTTGGAAATCTCTCTTGCTTATCTCAAGCAAACACTTACATGATCTTACTGCATAAATGCTTGGTTTTAAAATTTTCCCTGATAAATTGCATTAAAAATTTATGCGTTAATCAAAACAACTCTCCAGTTAGAATGGCCAGGATCAAAAAAACTAATAACGACAGATGCTGGAGGGGATGTGGCCAGGAGGGATCACTACTACACTGTTGGTGGGAGTGCAAACTCCTTCAACCACTATGGAAAGCAGTGTGGCAGTTCCTCAAGACTAAACATAGAACTCCCCTATGACCCAGCAATTCCACTACTTGGCATTTACGCAACCACCCAGAAACAAGGACATACTAAACCCACTAGCACAACAATGTTCATTGCAGCACTATTCACCATAGCAAAGATATGGAACCAACCTAGATGTCCCTCAGTTGATGAATGGATCAACAAGATGTGGTATTTGTACACAGTGGAATTCTATACTGCTGTCAGAAAGA
The DNA here is from genome assembly GCA_024803745.1 of Megascapheus bottae. Taxonomy (NCBI): domain Eukaryota; kingdom Metazoa; phylum Chordata; class Mammalia; order Rodentia; family Geomyidae; genus Megascapheus; species Megascapheus bottae. The sequence goes on along the minus strand of JANJXV010001740.1, from coordinate 61,831 downwards.
ACGACATCGCCCCATTTGTAAGGAAATGGAAAGACTTAGAAAAAATCCAGTAAGCCAGACTCAAAGGAACTTAGGCTCAATGGTTTCCCTCATTCGTCATAATCAGTAGAAACCTTGGGCTCTACTAGCAGAGATCTGCAATAGAGCAAAATCTTGATACATAAGTCCATACAGTATGATGTTAAATGAAAGGACCTCTAGGATATAGAAACAAAAGCCATATAATGAGTGATTGTTGTCCTTATTGTACTATGTTATCCATACAGTATGACGCTAAATGAAAGGACCTCTAGGATATAGAAACAAAAGCCATATAATGAGTGATTGTTGTCCTTAATGTACTGTTATCTCTCATCTCTTTTGCTGTCCCTTGGTTATCTCATATTGTTACAGTATTTCGCTTTGTTATCTGATATATTGGATATATGCATATTTGGTTATTTGAAATTGGATAGGGAAGGGGGGAAAACAAGATGAGGAGTGAGGGTGGAGAGGAGGGAAATGGGGACCAAGACATGAGAAAGGGTATCAATGTATGTGAAGTAATGCACCTTCTATCTGGCGAATATAATGTGACCCTTCGATTAATTACAACAAAAATATATGAAAAAATTATGCATTAATTATGCAAAATGGCCATTCCTGGTAATATAAATAGGCAACCATCTTTGGTGAATGTGTTCTGGTTTCCTCTCTTTCTGGCTTCCCATTGTGTCTGGTTTTTGTCAATCTCTGTGTGTGTGTGTGTGTGTGTGTGTGTGTGTGTGTGTGTGTGTGTGTGTGTTTTCTGTCTCTCTCACATGAAACTAAGACACAGGAGCCAGGCACTGATGGCTCACCCCTGTAATCCTAGCTCCTCAGGAGGCTGATATCTGAGGATCTCAGCTCAGTGCCAGCCAGGGCACAAAAGTCCATGAGACTTATCTCCAGTTAACCACTGGAAAAACCAGAAGTAGTGCTGTGGCTCAAGTGGTACGCTCTCGTGCTGAAGAGCTCAGGAACAGAGCCCAGACCCAGAGTTCAAGCTCCAAGACCCCCTCCCTGCTACACACAAAAAGACACATGTGTGTTGTTTATGCATATGCATGCTCATATGCAGATTAGTCGGTCTGTCTGTCTGTCTGTCTGTCTGTCTGTCTATCTATCTATCTATCTGTCTATCTGCCTGCCTGCCTGCCTGCCTGCCTGCCTGCCTGCCTGCCTACCTACCTACCTACCTACCTACCTGCCTACCTACCTGCCTATATCCCAAACCTTGGAACTGGCCTCTTTTTCCCTGCAAATATGCATCACAAACCTGCCAATGTGTATTTGGAAAAGGGTTCTGTTTGGGAGGCTCTCTCTCCAGACTTAAAACAACAACAAAATCTCATTTAATATTATCCATTTGTACTATCATCTTTGTTGTCTCTTTCTTTTTAAGAACTCAGCCATCCCTGAGGTCACTCACCTTTCATCTCTGCTTTTCAATTTTCTTCCAGGCTTTTATTTCCATTGACAATCTTAGTTGTTACCTAGCAATTTGAATCAGGGTGTTCAGCCTCTGAGATTTTTCAAGAGAATTGCACCCTTGATAATAAGCATTGGTTGACAGGCCCCACTTTTGGTCTGCATTGTTTGATGATGAGGGGAGAAAATAAAATATAAAAAGCAAGCCTAATCCTAGTGTATTCTTTTGGGTCATTCTCCTATTAATTTCTCTTTGGGAAGAGGATCTGTTTGCTTCATCTGAGGGAAGGATTCTTGACAAAAATGTTTTTGTTTTTTTGTTCAGAGTAGATTAGAAATGGATTTTTGAAGACACCAAGCCAGTATCAACAAGAACCTGTCACCTTGAGGTTAAAGTGTGTGTGTGTGTGTGTGTGTGTGTGTGTGTGTGTGTGTGTGTGTGTGTACACCCAGTAACTTTTTGACCTCTACAATCTATTTTTGAAAAATGTCTTCCACACAGGTGACATATTTGGACCACCTGGTAAAAACTCATTTTTTTTATTTGACAGCTTTAATATGTCAGGCATTCTGTTGTCAACATTTTGTTATCAGATGGGTCATGTTTGTTGGCAGTGGGAGCTTACAAACTAATGAAGAAAATAAGGAAGGAAATGAGCTCTGGAGTTAAGAGTTATGTGCTACCAGAAGGTACATGAGGAAGGTACCAGAATCTAGAAATAATTGCCACCACCACCCTAGTTCTCCAAAAAACCTGGGGGGTCTGACAGTTACATTAAAGTTTTCAAGCCAGGGAAAATTAGCTACAGAAAGCTTAAATTCTAGTGATATCCAGTCTATGACAGTCCCTGTGGAACTTGCTATGTTGATTCCATGGGTGTGATGCAGGGGTGAGAGTAAGGTGGATGGAAGAAGGTAGAGAATGAATTTCTCCCCAGTAGGCAGTGTTTATGGAGGAATTGTCCCAGCAGCTGACTATGAGAGTAGATGCATCTCCAATAGTGTTTGGATACACAGCTCTAGATAATCACAAGAGTCTTGTCCAATAGAATTGTTTTGTTACTCAGCTCTAAGATAATGACAGGCTTACAAGTCAGGCCTGATGGTAGGAAAAGAAGCCCAGGTCCAATCCTTTCTTACTGGCTGTGTGCCTTTGGGGTTAGTGACAACCTTTTTGAGTTTACTTGCCTTCAAAATATGGATAAACTATTTGTTGTTGTCTGTGGTTCTAGGGAGTAAGCCTATGGTTTAGCACATACTGAGCAAACACTGTCACTTGGGCTATGTCCACAGTTTTTTCCTTCCTCCCTTCCTCTCTCCCCCCCCTTTCCCTTTTGTTTAGCTTATTTTTTTTTTAGATAAGGTCTTCTGTTTTTGACAAGGACTATATCTTCATTATCTCTTATCCCTAGCTGAGATTACAGGCATGCATCATAACCCCTGGCCCTTTTGGGCCACTTTTTCATGTGACTTTCTTGGGGGATGGGGTGTGGAATGGCACAGGAGTGGCCTTCCTGGAATAACCTGGTGGCCTCCTTACAATGAAGTCTTCTACTCTAGTTATTAAGTATTCAGGTCACTCTGAAGATCCAAGGAAGCTGTGCTGTGTGGGTAGTTTGACATTTCTTCCAAGATTTCCTGATGCATTAATATTTGTCCCCTCACTTTGTGTTGTAATTACTGATCTAATGGATCAGAAATGGAGCCTGCTGGGACATTCTCATGCACACACGCACTTCCAAATTACAGCGTCCGTCAGTTGACTTCTCATCTGGAAAAAAAAATGGGCAGCATGTTGCAATTCAAATATAATGCCATTTTTTAAAATAAAAGAAATGAGTACAGCACATCTTAATGAAATGAGAGGGATACTCTTTGCTCATAAGTCCAACTTGGAGGCACCTATTGTATAAACATAAAAATGCAGGTAGAATAGATGAGTTATTTTTCTTAGCTGTATTGTCACAGGGGCAGGATGCTAACACAACCACTTTCCTTACCACGAATTACAACCCCTCCCCCAATCCCACCATACTTGTCTATAGATACATTCCAGATCTAAGCCCTCACACTGGCTCATGGCATTTTACATTACTCACTAGTTTTATCATGTTGGTGTCATTTTGTTGACACCAATGTCAGTTTCAAAACAACTCCAAATACAGAACTTCACCCATTTTTTTTGAAAAAAGCTTCTCCTCTTAGGTGTGGCGGTATATACCTGTAATCCTAGCCATATACAGGAGGCATATATAGGATGATCATAAAGCGAGAGAGAGAGAGAGAGAGAGAGACAGAGACAGAGAGACAGAGAGACAGAGAGACAGAGAGACAGACAGAGACACAAACAGACAGACCCTGTGTGAAAAAGAACTCCAAAACAAAAATCTAGGAACCTAGTTCCAGTGGTACAGTACCTGTCTAGCAGTGCAAAGACCTGAGAGGAAACCTAAGTATTGCCCAAAAGAAATTCCTTTCTATTTCTAGCAAAGAGTGTGTGTACTGTAGAACACATTGACCTCCTGACCACTCGGTGGAAAGGAGATGGACCGTGAGGTACAAATTCAGCCATTTCCTCAGTATGCTGTTGCTTGGGACAAACCCACGGAACTCTTCTGAACTTCTCTCTGAAAAGTGAACAGCCATCACCAACCAAGTGGTTATGCAGACAGATAAATTGCTACCACGGACGTAATGATATGGATATTATTATCTATTATTGATGATCTGTGATTGACAGCAGATAGATTTCTGGTATAGCAAATTTGAATTCATGTGCAGAATTAAGAGAAGCATCAAGTTTTTGAGCGAGTTTTTGGCAGCAAATGACAGAAGTGCTTACCAGGCTGTATTGCCAGTAAGGAAATTCTGTTCACAGGGTTAGGGCATCAAAGCAGATTGGGAAGATCCCGTGTCTTATGTTTGGGGGTGAGCTTAAGACCTGCAAGCTGGGACATCACCATAGGGTTAGACAAGAAAATGATGCTTGATTATGGCATTCCTCAGCAAACAGTGTAGCACAATAATTAAGGGGAGCGGGGCAGAATATCAAAGTGAGACTGTGACATTTTCCCTTCTGATTCCTCCTGATTTTGTAAATTCTCAGGCTCCAGCACCTCCACTGTCCCTGTACTGTGTATTATCAGGCACTGAAATCCTTGTCTCAGAATCTCTTCTGTTGTACGAGTCATGATAATGTTGTCTATAGTTAAAGACATCTTCCCTGCAGCCTAGAGATGACACCGTGGTGTGATCAGAACGGCATGTAAGCTAATTATCTATGGTGGAGTTTTGATTCTTACTGGGCTTTGTAATGAGAGCTTTCAGAATTCTGTTTTGTATGGTTGGAATTTCTTCTTGTGTGTCTCTATGTGCATGAGAAGGTGAAGAAAGTCGGGTGTGGAAAGGTGTCCAGGGAAATTGTAAATGGTCTCCATTCACATGCTGAACTCACTGAATGCCTCGTCAACCAGCACAGGGATGAAAGTGGAAAATCTGAGTGTTAGCTGGGCATCAATCACTCACACCTGGAATCCTAGATACTCAGGAGGCTGAGATCTGAGAATCCCTCCGTTTGAAGCCAGCCTGGCCAGTAAAGTCCATAAGTCTCTTATCTCTAAAGAAACCACTCCCAAAAAAGCTGGAAGTGGAGCTGTGACTCAAGTGGTACAGTACTAGCCTTGAGCAAAACACTCAGGGGCAGCACCTAGGCACTGAGTTCAAGGCCCAGAATTGGCACCTATGAAGTCTGGGTTTTGTTTTCTATCTTTCAAATTTCAAATGCTATATTTTCATGTGAGAGAAGGAAAAGAGGACTACTGGCGGTCCCTATAGTCTCTCAGGACATTATAAACACCATTTTACCTGAAGATGAGTGACATTATTCAGTTTGATTGTGTGGTGACCAGAAGGGCTTACATGCAAATCACGTAGGATTTGAACTACCTCGTCTGGATGGTATAAAGATAACTTGCAGATTGGTAACAAACCATTTAGTGCATTTGTTTCAGAGTGCTGATAAAATAATAATGCCCTCTTGTTTTCAATTGGGCTATTCCTTATTAAGTAAGACTTAGGGATGTAACTACTTGATATCAAAGCAACTGTTTGGGGTTTCTTTTCAGTTGTTATCTGAGGCCTTTAAGATAGCCCTGGGACATGTAATTAATTAAATGATAGAATTAATTGATCTAATTTGGTCATTCTGATGCCAGTGAAAGCCATTCACATACGAGCAGCATTTTGGGAATGCTAATTGTTCTCGAGATTTTGGTGTACTAATCACTCAAGGCGGTGATTTCAAATGTTTTTTTCTTGTGGGTAAAACTTTTGGAACAAAAAGTCAAAGCCTCACCAGACGCGGTCTTGACAGAGAAGTCACGGAATTAACTTCAGCAACATCTGGAGGAAAAGCAAAAGTAGACAGATGAGACTGCATCGAACTTAAGAGCTTCTGTGCGGCAAAAAGAAACACGTCACTGACAAAATGGAAACTTGCAAACGTGTGAGAAAATGTCTGCCAGCCCTTGGGATGCCTGTGGAAAGAAAAAAACAAAGGCCTAATTTCTGAAATACACGAAGAGCTCCTACAGTCCAATTACCAATGCAGTGTTAACAAGTCCATTAGAAAACAGGCCAGAGACTCTGCATAGAGTTTCTCCAAGGAGCATCTAGAAATGACCAATGTGTTTATTCATTCAAGAGGGGGGGAAAAAAAGGTTTCCAGTTACCAGTCATGAGGGAAGTGAAAAACATCAAAGCTATCAAGATCAAGGCTCAAAGCTGCCAGCCTGCTGACATCAGAAGACCATTGTATTTGCAAGAATGAGGATGACCTGGAGCCTTTGTATGTGGTGGAAGGAAATAGAAAATCATGTCACTGCCATGAAAAACACCATGGAGGTTTCTTCCAGATTTCTGGGTGGCAGCATGCTTTGCCCGCGGAACTTGGTGACTCAGAGGGCTTTCTGCATCCCATGCATTTGTTCTGAGCACTTTTAGTGGAGTGCTCCCCTTCGGTAGGTTTATCCTAGCTCATTCTTAGATATGCCATTTCCCGCCTCCTCATTCCCACTTGTGTTTTTACACAGTGTTCAGAGGACAGAAACACATCTCCCCAGGCTTTCCTTGAAGGTTCTGAAGGCTGGGAAAGTGGATTGCTTAAGTTAGTGGTAGAGTGTCTATTAGAAATAGGAGTCTTTTGCATCCTTACATAATCTCCAGTTTTCCTTCTCTACACTGAATGGATCTTTTGAAGTTCATATCAAACTGGGTGCCAGTGGCTCACATCTGTAATCCTAGCTACTCGGGAGACTGAAATCTGAGGATTGCAATTTGAAGCTAGCCGGGGCAGAAAAGTCCCAGTAAAACTCTCATCCTTAGTGAACCACTCACAAACCAGAAGTAGAGCTGTGGCTCAAAGTAGTAGATCATTAGCCTTGTGCAAAAGACGGTCAGGCCTCGAGTTCAAGCCCCACAAATGACAAGAAACAACAAAAAGGTTCCTATCAATACAGACCAGAGACCTCTGACTACTTTTCAAAGTCAGATCCTGTTACTTCTCCATAACCTTCATAAACTCTGATAATACCAAACATTTCTTGGTTTCCCCACCCAGACTCATATGTCCCCTGTACTTTCAGGTAGCTGCTTCCACCAGTGTGGTGAGGCCATCTTCCTCATCCTTCAAATGTCACTTCCTCTGGGAATCCTTGCCAGCTCCCCTTTGTTTCCTGACTTTTGAGCTGTTTCCTCGTTTTCCTGTTCATCTACAATGTACAGACTTATTTTTGCGAGTATAGATTTGAGGTGTTTTGCCATAGACACAAGCTACATGAGATGAAGGATGGCTGGGCCACGGTAGCCATTCCATTGTGTGTACACATTACACCATGCAGCCTTAAATATGCATTGAATTGGTGAACATTTTAAATGGAAGCATTGAGCTCTGATCCAAGGGGGGAGAAAAAAAAGTCTGATACCTCGTCCGGTGTCTACAGGGATTCTTTGCTCTGGTCCTGTCTTGTGTTGGGTTTCTACCTCTGGGGAGTTATCACTTGTTGCTTCTCAACTCTCACAGCTTTTCTTAAAATAATGCCACAGCGGCAACTTCTTTTTATTGTGTGTGGAAATAAAATCTATATATTAACTAAATTCTTTGTTTCTATGAAAAGGATCTGCTTTTGGATTTAAAGAGAATTTGATGTGAAAAACTTGTCAATTCCGGGAAAATAAAGAGCAAAGTCTGAAAATACAAGTTTCCATAGTTTTCCTAATACATAGGAAAGCCTCGGTACTAGTTCGAATTAGCTATATTAACTAGAAAAGTAGTCTCTTGAAGATTCTCTTATGCTTAAGAATGACAGGTTTAGTCCTCATGGTGTGACTTGTTTAAATGGAGACTCTCTCTCTCTTCCTCTCTCTCTCTCTTCCTCTCTCTCTCTCTCCCTCTCTCTCCCCCTCTCCCCCTCCCTCTCCCCTCCCTCCCTCCCTCCCTCCACCTCTCTCCCCCTCTCCCTCCACCTCTCTCCCCCTCTCCCTCTCCCCCTTCCTCTCCCCTTCCTTCTCCTCCTCCCTCTCCCTCCCTCCCCCTCTCCCCCCTCCCCTTCTTGCTTTGGCTAATGGCAGGAAATTACAGCATGAACCATGATAAGCAATCACTTGAAATGAAATATTAGATATCAAAATGCCACCGATTCATCAAACAATTCCTGGCACTGGGGGGAACATCACCCTGATTATCATTTTTCTCAGGAATTCACTTTCTCTGCCTCTCTTTATATCTCTGGAGAACTCTTCTTCAATTAATCCCCCAAACTTCCATTCCTAGTATCCTGTGTCTGTGACGTGCAGGGCATTCTAGTTCACCCTCTTATCCAAAACTATCCTCTGCCTTATTTTACGTATCCATCTTTTATAACAGCATTCCTACTGGTTGAGATAAAAGCTTTAAAAAAAATCCCACCTCTATCTTTATGGTTGTTATTTTATGCTTATGAGGGTTGTCTTGTTAATTTGTAATAAAATTGCTGAAGTAAAACTTCGAAGTGCCCTTTACAAACAAATTATAGCTCCCTCCTCTCCTCCAATACCAAAGAAGATCCATTTTTTTATACAGGCTTTTCCTCCGCGTGTAAAGATTTATCTTCCTCCTCTCCAGAGCAAAGCAAGCTCTTCACTTCTTTAACTCTTCCAGATGCCCCAAGAAATGCCAGATAGTGTCTTCATTATCTTCTTAGTATAAAGGAGAGGGTTCAGTAGTAAAACGACACTTCTGGTTTATTAAATGCCAGGCTTGCGTTGCACCAAGCTATCTGCCAGCTGGCTGCATTACAGATAGCATCTCAAAGGACAGCCTTCCCCTCCTGTTCACCAGCTGGCCATGCAGCTCTAGATGGAGGAGACGCCCCCTGGCGGCAGAGGCCTGATCTACTTACACCGTCCCTCCATGGGTGTCAGTGCTGTGCATTCTTCTCACCCACCAATGAGCTTTGTTGATTAAGCAGAGATTCGAGTCTCATGGACTTTTCTGTCCAGGCTGGCTTTGGACTGTGATCCTCAGGTCTCAGCCTCCTGAGTGACTAGGATGACAGGCACGTGCCTGGCTTTTGAAGGCTAAACTTCTTAGCTACTATTCATGTTTGGGATCACTTGGGTCCCAAGCTACATTCATTTCATTTTCTTCTTCATTAGAAAAATAGTTTCCGCAGAAGTTGGCTCCAAAAATATTAAAATTAAAAAGGGTAACAGCAGTGTATTTAAAAGTCATCTCCTAATCTCTCTGCAGAGTAACCTCTATTAATTCTTGGCAGATGGTTTCTCTAAGTCTTTTGCCAGCATCCATCCACTTGGCAAGAATTACCTGAGGACTTCCGTATAGTAAGCAAAGCAGTTACAATGGTGGAGAAGGTGGCAAACCAGGGCTTGCCCTTTCTAATTGACAGAATGGGGGGGGGGAAAGCCCAAGTAAATAAGTCTCACTCTTGAGTGCGCATCCACAGTAATGTAAGCCAATATACCAATAGAGACATCTGCCCGCTCAAGTTCTGTAGTTGCAGCACAGGCTATGGGCCCAGCTGGAGGGCTCAACAATCAGTGATGCACTTCATTGTATGTTTGGATATTCTACGTTATATTCTTTACATTTGCATGTATTATGATAGCGTAAGTAGTAATATATACACATAATACGTTCTGTATGGGAATGTCGTTTGTTTCTCTGGAGAGCTGTGGCAGGTTTTGCTTGGGGAGTGCAGGCTGCTTTTGCATTGACCTGTGTGGAAGAGCTGGTGCAGAGGATTATGGGAGTGAGGCCCTGCCTTGCTTCCCTGGGTTTGAGAAGCATTCAGTGATTACCATCTGAGTGGCATTTCTCCCCTCCCAGTCTAGCCAGAGCCATTGATCTCAGAGTGTAGTGTAGTCGGCTTTCCCAGCCCCAGAGTCAGCTATAATTAACTGCTGGAGCTTTGAAAAGGTTTCCTGAGCTACACCAGAGCCTTCAACGTTTGTAAACAGGAGTTAGTCGGAAGAAAACGTAGTAGAACTTGGTGAGTGCTGTTGTATTTTCTTTCACGCGTATTTGGAGTTTCATAGGAATCATATACAATATGTTAATGTAAATATCCCTGCCTTCAAAAGAGCAGTGGAAACAGAGTGCCAGTGGCTCACGCTGGTTGTGGGCCTTCATCTTTTTCTGCAGGCTAGTGTTCTACTGCTTTGAGTCACAGTGTCGCTTCTGTTTTTCTGGTGATGGATTGGAGATAAAAGTCTCCTGGACTTTTCCTGCCCAGGCTGGCTTTGAACCATGATCCTCAGATCTCAGCCTTCTGAGTAGCTAGGATTACAGGTATGAGCTACCAGCGCCTGACTTCCTGAACATATGTTGAACACTGTGTGTGTTGATGGGGTGAGGATTGCCAGACAGCTGATGGGGATTTGTCCTTGATCTCTTGGTCTTCCATACACACACACGTTTCCCCAGAATAACACTCACCCGGGCAGGGAAGATTAGGTGTTCGACCCCAGCAGTGGGAAGGTCATTCAAAAATGCATTTCTAATACAGAAACTGAAATTAGGGAGAAACTTTACATTGCATTTTTTATGATGTGTGTCTTAGGCTCTGTCTCTGTTTGCACAGAGAAAGGCAATGAATATTTAATCCTGGGACAATGGAAGGAGAGGTGGGGGAGTGTGCATACACAGTAGTGGTTTTGAATCTTCAGTAGCTTTTCCAAAGCTGTCACCTTTTACTTAAGAGTTGGACATGTTACCACTATTTGCCATTGACTTTGGGCTAGAATTGTCTTTTTTTTTTGTGGGTCATAGGGCTTGAACTCAGCCTGGGTGCTGTCCCTGAGCTCTTCGGCTCAAGGCTACCACCCGACCCTTGAGCCAAGCCCCACTTCCTGTTTTCTAGAGGTTAATTGGAGATAAGAGTCTCAGGTCCTTTTGTGCTGGGGCTGGCTTTGAACCTTGATCCTCAGATCTCAGCCTCCTGAGTAGCTAGGATTACAGGCATGAGCCACCATGCTGGGCTTTGTTTTTGTTTTGAACTTAGGGCTGGGTGCTATACCTGAGCTTCTTTGCAGAAACTCTAGAGCTTCACCACTTGAACCACAGCTCCATTTCTGTTTCTTTTGTTGTTGCTTTTGGTAGTGAATTGGAGATAAGAGTCTCCCATAGACTTTTCTCATATTCTAGCCTCCAGAATGGCCTCTAGGATTACAGCCATTACTCCTTAAGTTTTCGACACACCCACAGAACCCATGCAGTTTAGAACCCCCATGGCTATCAGCTTGGCATCATCATCAAATTTGCTTTTTTTTTAAACCAGTCCTGGGCTTGAGCTCAGGGCCTGAGCACTGTCCTTGGACTTTCTCAAGGCTAGAGCTCTACCACTTGAGCTTCAGCACCACTTCCGGCTTTTTTCTATGTATGTGGTACCAAGGAATCGAACCTGGGTCTCTGTGCATGCAAAGCAAACACTCTACCAGTAGGCCAAACTCCCAGCCCAAATTTGCTTTTTATATTTCCTTTATACAGTGGACCTTGCAAATCACCTGAAACTGGTCCCCAATAAGCAAAAATAAAAAACATTACAACCAAGTGAGCTGAAAACTGGAATACTTTATACCTGTATAGAGCACTTGATAGAATTGCCAACCACCTCCGCACAGATTAACTTGGCAGCATTTCGTGACATTGCCTGGGTGTTTTCGTACCTGGTGTTCAGATGAGGAAATTAAGCCTGAGAGCACTTGAGTGTCGCACTGGAGGGCGTGCAATGAGCTCATGAAGTTACTTGAAGCCCCTTCCTGCAGAAGCAGGGTATGGATCAGGGCTATACATTCTGGGGGTCCCCTGTGTTATTAAACTCTCTAGGAGGTAAGCCTTGGAATTCACAATTTCTGTAAGCATTCCATGTGGTCTAAAAGACAATCACTTATATTTGGAAAAGTCCGATTTATAGTAGTTATTCCAACCCATAGGTTTCTAACCTGACTGTGGAACTGGGCTCAAGAACACCGTAGCTTTGTGTAGACTATTTGAATGTAAATGGTGACTTAGATAGTTGATTTGGATATTGATTTCTCAGAAAATCAATGATAGCCAACCATCCTTTATTCTATTTGATCTTAAAAACTTATGATTTGCATTGCTGGGCATGGTAGCCCATATCTGTCATCCCAGGTACTCAGGAGGCAGAAGTAGGAGGATCGTGATCTGAAGAAAGCCTGGGTAAAAGCCCAAGAATCTATTTGAGAAACTAAAAGCAAGTGAACTGAAAAGGACTACTGTGTGCTCAAATGGCAGAGTGCTTGCTCAGGAAGCATGAGGCCCTGAATTCCACCAGTGGTACCATCAAGAAAAAAAAAAAGGAAATTGAAAAAGAAAACAAAGATCTACAATTGTCCTTGGCTCACTGGCCTCTGACAGGCTAATGGATTGCCCACAAAAATGGCAAAACAGAATGAATCCATAGACTTGTAAGGTTCATATCTCTGAAATTCTAGAGCAGAGACAAAGGTGGGCATTGTGATACCAGTTGATAATGGTCTTCCCAGAATGAGATATGCTATTCCTTTCTAACAAAAGTAGATCCAAAGAAATGGCATTCGTTCATTTTCCATTGGCAGAATAAAATCTCTGAGGCGATGTGAAGTATAAAGCAAAGAGGCAGATCAGGTTACCAAGAAAAATGTTGATTTTAGAGGGGATGTGCCTCAATGGTTACTGCACATTGGACCATATAAGATGAGTGGTCCAAGCAGGTGGGATGCAGATGTGTGACGGGAAACATCGCATGCCTGTCTGTCTTGTGTGAAATGATTTCATGGGCCTTCACCTGCAGGCAAACAAGGACTTTTCAATGAGAACAAACGCTGTATTTTGATTCTTTGTGATTCTTTAGTTCCATCATCTAGGGTCTGGGGAAGGGGATGGGAATGAGGATTTTGAAATTCAGAAGAAAGTCTTTGCATGTGTGGCAGAAAGTCTTGGGGAATTGGGAGAAAGGTTCAAGGTAAAGATTACAGAAAAAAGTCTGTTCTTGTGAATTTAAGAAAAAAAAATTGTTTTGGTCTAACCTTTCTGGCTAATTGGTTCTCCAATGGAGATGCTTGGAAAGGGTGCAGTCGTGCAGGCCCCGTCTCCTGGGGTGGTTGTCAAGATTATCTAGGTATGATAAATGAAACGTCTTACTTTGCTTATTCGTGAATTCATTAAATGCTCATCCAATATTTACTGAGGGGGGTGAGAAGTGACTCTCGGGTAGACAAAGTAGATGAGATCTTTTCCCCTCATAGGACTCAAAATCTAGCAAGGCAGGCAGGCAGACAGACAGGCTTCCATTAAGCCAATACCTGAGCCAGCTGTGACTGATGGAGTGGGCATACTCCCTGGATATCCATCACCCAGCACAGATAAAGCTGAGAACTGTCACACAGCTGGGAATGAGAGAGCTAGGATGTGAACTCAGGACCAGGTATCTCTGTATCCAACATCATCATCATCATTTCCAGTTCTAAACTCTCCCTTCCTCTTCCAGCACTTTGAAAAATCCAAACAGACTTCTTTATCCAACTGACATTGTCTGAGTTGCTCCATGAACAAAACCTTTTGCTGTCAGTTCTTAAGGTCAGAACTCTGTAACAAAGACTTCCCCGGGCTAGAAAATCAACCCCTTCCTCTGCCTTCTCGTTACTTTGTTTAATGAAGAGTGGTTTAATAGCCTGGCAACATCAACCCTGGCTTAATTTTTTTTTATTTTTTTTTAAATTCCTCCCCTGCCTTCTGGAATTTGCAATGAATTGAGAAGCAGTTCGGGTTCATTATCTGAACCCCTTGGCCTGAGAAACAGAAGCGGGGATCAGTGTGAGGCCCTGTGGTACAATCCCTGTAACACAGGCTGATTTAATTAGGCCCCTGTGTGGCATGGGGCAATGGAAACACTGTCTTTTCTGTCAGGATTATAGAAAGCGCTTCTCCCTTCCCTGTGGTCCAGAGATCCTGGGGAAGAAAATCAGGTTCCTGTTCCCAGAGGCTGAGCTGCACAGAATGTTCACATGCTGGCTGAGTCCTGGAGATAGACTTTCCTGGGAGCCCTGGACAAGTTCCACACCAGTGCCATGTGCAAGCCTGAGTGGAGAAGGAGGCTTCTCTTCTACTTGCCTCTAGGGGAGCCTGGAGGAAGACCAGGAGGTGAGAGTCAGCCCCAACCAGTGAAATGTGCCTGGCAAGGCTTCAGGCTTCCAGGCCTCACCGAGCTGTGGTGTGGGTAACAGCTCTGCCACCTCCCCAGCTTCCTTCTTGACTCAGTTACCAGGCTTGCTTTGTGCTTCCCATTTTCAGGGAAACCATCCTCTATCCTTTAGAGAAGGTTAAATCCTTTTGTTTTTGTTTTTGAGGTCAAGTCTTTGTTATTAAGACCCCTGACTATTTCTGTCAACTCGGTATTTGGTTGAATGACTAGAACACCATGTAAAGATGCTACATGTGCTTGTGTGTGTGCTTGTATGGGTACTTTGGTGTATGGGTGTGTATGTGTGTGTGCAGCAGTTGGGTAATGTTTATCATTAGCCTGAAGCATTGGCTAATGTTAAATTTAAATTAAAATACACTCTTGGGTGACTACGTCTTCAATTTCATGGTCGATGCCTTCATGACTCACTTATTAAACTAAACCAGGAGTTGCAAACTAAAATACCTCAAGGGAAGGAAGGAAACATACTAAACAAGCATGATCAGGTGTAACTGAGATATACCCCAGTGCCTTTGCATGAATGGACACTTTTTCAGGTTTCTAAAGTAACAATAATTCTTATAATAATACATACTATTGCATATCCATATAGTAATATGCATGTATAATTATACATATATTTATATTCCTAGACATATATTTACATATAAAATATATAATAGAATATATTATTTATGTTTATACAAATAAATATATTACTATATATTATATTTTTATAATAATGTTTATTATTTATGTGTTTAAAATGCAAGCATCCATCATCATTCCAGACTAAAGTCTGGAAACCTGAAATAAGGTCTTAAATATGAAAAAGGAACAAATACAAATATTTTTAAAGACTGCATTCAACTCACAGGCTGTTGGGTCTGAGAAAGAAAGCTTACTGCTCTCCACATGAAATTGTATCTTCATTTGCAATAAACTAATTTACAATGACTAGCTCGGATAACATCAAATACCATTTTTATTGGGGAGCGATATAAGCCACAGGGCATTTGTTGTCAGGCTCCAGATCACTGCTCTGGAATTAGACTAGTGCTCCCAGTGCACCTTTCCATTTTAGTAACAGATGACCTTGTTTGCAGCTCATTGGTCTCTTATGCAAGTGGCACAGGGACCCTTGAAATGGTCCTTGCCACATCCCCTGACCTTTCTCGCAGAACGGACAAATGATAGATATTAGTGTTCCTAAGAAGGTTGGCCTCGTATGTGCTCATAAATCTGGACCACTGTTCTTGGCTGAGCCCACTCAGTTTAGCAACTGTTAGCCAAGCATGTTGGAATTCTCTGATGTATTTCCTAAGGTTGAGACCAGACTCCTCCCTTAGAAAATGACCATGTTTACTTATCCCAACCTTAAAATTTCCAACCAGTGGAAATCTACTAGAAGATTTCTTTTTCAGGCCTAAATTGAAAACAAAACAAAACAGAGTATGGTGGTTATTTGTACCTAATTGTTCTAGGTAGTGAATTGATAAAATGTCATAAAGCATTTTTAAAAGCACAAGATTTTCAAGCAAACTCTGAGACTTATCTAACACGTGCGATATAGAATTCTAGATTCTAAAGAGAGAAAAATGGGAGGATTAAAAGGGGCGGGGGGGGAAAGGAACAGAGTGGAAATAAATGTTGTTAATGACCACAAAGATCTGTTCCCCTCTGCTCCTGCCTATGGATTTGTAGGGAAGAAGAGGGAGGCTCTGTTGAGAATGGATTTGAGACCACAGTCCAGTTTAAAGGGACAGAAGCCACAATCCATTAGTAATGTCTGCTTTTGGCCCAGGAATAGGAGCTGAAAGTACGCCTGCACCCTATGGCCTAAACAGTACACATGAAACTCTTTTTTTTTTAACCAGTCCTGGAGCTTAAACTCAGGGCCTGCACACTGTCCTTGGACACTTTTTGCTCAAGGTTAGTGCTCTGCCACTTGAGCCACAGAGGCACTTCTGGCTTTTTCTGTATATGTGGAACTGAGGAATCAAACCCAGGGCTTCGTGTTTGCTAGGGGAACACTCTACCACTAGGCTATGCTCCCAGTCCTGAAACTCATTTTCTTATAGTATTATTTAGTTCCAGTGTGTCTGGGGTAGTTCCTGTGAATGATGCATGGCCTTCCCTTTTGTTTTTGAGTGTCTCAGTTTGGGTAATATATTTCATGCGACCACCTGAGGAGATTTCTTGCCTAATTACCAACAGCTCATTTTTTAAAAATTCCTAAATGTTCCTCAATCTGTACTCTTGGGTACCATTCACTTAATATTCCTCAGGAACTTCCTTTTCTCTGGGTCAGAGTTCTCTCAGCATCCTACTGAAAACACCTCAACACAATCTTTCTCCCCCACCCCCCCACACACTAACTTTAAAATTAACTTTAATTAGTTGTACAGAGGGATTCATTTTGACCTACCTGTGTATGCAGGCAAGGCATCTTGATCAGATTCCCCCCCCCACCCCACCCCTCCTCCATCCTTCTCCCTGGTCCTCTCCTAGACAGTAAGACCCATCCATCCCAGAGCACTTTATTCTGAGTCCATTAAATGGAGCCCTTGGTAGGAGAGCCCTTTTCAGTCTCAATCCACCTTCTGTTCTTCCAGTTCTTCTCTAACAGTTTGCCTTCTGTTCTTGAGTGAGAAGGAGCTACAAATGACCTATTTCAAGACCAAATAACCACTTAATAGAGTGGAGATTCATTAGGACAGAGCTGATAGCGACTCTGGTCTCGGGAACATAGCAGCGAGCCCAGAGGATTTTCAGTTTTCTTCTAGCTTGCTGACCTCAATTTACAAGGCAGAATTAAGTCCCCAAAACCCCAGAACATCACCAAAATAATGAAACTATTGGCTTTTAATCACAGACAGAATTATGAGGAGTCGGGAGACCTCTAACCTTATCATTTAATTCTCTCTTTTAAAAGGGAATTTCAACCTCAAGGACACACAGGCAGATGTAGATGCGATTTCTTTTCATTTAACAACATACACATTTAAAGGCTTTTTTTTATAGCACATGTTAGTGCAGGCACAGTGATCCCTCTTATAGGAAGTGAAAATGTGAGAGGGCACATGAAAAGGGAGAGAAGGAAGAGAGACAGAGACAGAGATCGACACAAGAATAAAACAAAAAGGAAATTTGTGGAAATTATTAAAAAAAATAGAAAACGAGCTGACTTCTTACCTGGCTAACACAAATGGATCCCAATTTACAACACCAATTTCAGACTGTCCCCTTCTCTCCCAAGATTACAAACATGAAACAGACAATTTCATTTCCACCCCTGGTAACTTTCGGGATGGACTTAAATCAGTTAAGAGGTGAGGACCTACAGGTTTATTACTGCTTTTTTATTTATCTATGATGTCAGGAATTAGGGGAAGTAAGGAGAAATCAGCTTTGTTTTAGTTCTTCTGTCGGGGTGAAGTTTGGTTTCTTTGGTTATTGGAAAAGAAGCCCAATAACACCTGAGGAAAGGGTGGGAGAGGCCAGGCAGAGAGCCCACATGTTTCGGATCCGAGCCGCCATCATCTCATTGGTCGCAAAGCTTCTCACCTTTCCACATTCCTATTTGTGGAAAGGGAGGATGCGATTCATTTCCCAGGAGTGTGGCAAGAATGAAGATGATGATACATGCAAAGGCCCAGCGAAATATGTGAGATAACCTTTTTAAAACTTAGTACTTGCAACGAAGTTGCCAATGGCTCACACCTATAATCCTAGCTGCTCTGGAGGCTGGGATCTGAGGATTGGCTTTCAAAGCCAGCCTGCAGAGTAAAGTCTGTGAGATTCTCATCTCCAGTTAACCAACAGAAAGCCCGAAGTGGCTCAAGTGGGAGGGCACTAGCCTTGAGTGATGAAGCTAAGAGACAACATACCCAGACCCCGAGTGTAAGCCCCATTACGGGCACAGAACCCAAACCAAACCCAACCTACAGCATCAAAGTGTGGTACTGCAGGTCTGGAGGTGCGTTAGTTGACCTTGGAGAGTGGACGCTTCTTTGCTGGTCTCTGAGCAGCATCAACTGGGAGCAAAGACTTGCTTTGCTAACTTGTGACAACATGAACTCGGGCAATTCAGATTTCTTCTTCCAGCCTTCAGTTCATCCTCTACAAAATAGGGATTCCTCGTGACTATCTATGGAGACGTTCGTGAGAATATGAAAAAACAAATACGTAAGGCATTGAGCATCCCATAGTATGCTCATATATCAACATGGTAAATAGTGCTGTCGTCATCATTAGGGTCCATCACTTTGTGGCAGCCTGCCTTGGCTTGTGCTTTGTGGAGTAGAGCTTGCACTCGGGACTTGTGCATGTGGTCATTTGAGACCTGCTCTCCAGATGCACCTATGTTGGAGCAAGAACAGTAGGAGAGGGCAAACAGAAGGTGGAATGGAAGTAAATACCCCCAGGTGACATCTCGTCTAAGCCCTATCTCACTGTGAGCTTCCTATTTGGTGTTCCGGGACAGACTTTGACTTATAAGAGGGCAGGGAGATAAGCTACCTGTCTCCATGTCAATTGTTTTGTGGTTGCTGATCGCTCACAGAAGGACAGAAGGCATGTCCAGACGTGGGAAGTGTCCAACAATAGCAAGTCATTCGAGTGCTATAGTTCATAGGTAGATCATTCTAATCCCTGCATAGTATTTCATAGTAAGGCCCCATTAGCATTCTTTTACCTCCTCCCATATTGGGGCATATTCTAACATTCCCCAATTTCTTTCCTTTATGCTCTTCCTTTAGGTACAGAATGTTTTATTACTCTATTAGTTTGGGTCAAAGATCACAGATATATACATATAATCTATAATGATACCTAGTACATTATGTCACATACAAATTATATGAATATAATATATAATTATATATGTTACATCTTACATATAATATGTTATCAAATATATGAATAAATATTAATAATAAATATATAAATAATTAAGGGATCTCTCATTTGGAAAAATGTATGCTTTTGACCTTGAATTGCATTTTATCTGACGGACTTGCTATGAGCATGCTTTTGATCCTTTTGCATTTGTCTGGTGTATTTTCAACTGGTCCAGTGATCTGCCATTTTTTCCCCTCACTTGTTTTGAGGCAAAAACAACTTAAAAGTAACATCATTTAAAAATCCTTATTGGAAGCCAGGTGCTTCCAGTAGCTCATGTCTATAACCGTAGCTACTCTGGGGGCCGAGGTCTGAGAATCACAATTAAAAGTCACGCTGGGCAGGAAAGTCCTCTTGAGACTCTTACTTCCAATAAACCACTCAAAAACTGGAAATGTAGCTGTGGCTCGTGGTGGTGGAGTGCTAGCCTTGAGCAAAAGAGCTCTGGGACAGTGCCTGGGCCCTGAGTTCAAGCCCCACAACTGACAACAACAAAAACAAAACAGCAACAAAAACAACAACAAAAAAATCCTTATCAGAAAGACTTTGTCTTTTTCAGGGGACTGTGAGCATTTAAAAAATCAGGATCCAAAAAAAGATCCCAAGCCTTCCACAGACAAGCAAAATATGCTTGTCTGTGACAGTGTCAGGCCAGGCCAACTGGATGACAGCCACCTGCCAATTCTCTTGCCCTTCCTGGTCCCCTGCATCTGCAGTGATGTCAGGGCCACATCTTCCTGCAAAAACTAGTTACAAATGTACACTGATCCTTTCTTGATGTTTTTTTTTTCTTATCACTTTTTCCTCTTAATTTGCAGGAGGCCTCAATGATTAGCATTTGTCTAAACAATACAGCTTCTCCTGGTATCTCTGAGGAAGTGTTGCTGATAACTTTTCAGTGATGTCACGTTTTGCAAAAGCACAATTCCAAAGGACCCCTCCTCCCCCATCCTGGGCATTATTCCGGGAAGCACCTGAGTGACTCAAGTGACCCACGGCTATGACACATTCCTCTGAGTGCAAATTGAAAAGTAAATCAGAAACCTCATTTCCAAGCCTGGGCTTCCAAAAACAGTGTGGTATTGAGGTGCTTGATGGAAATGGGAAGGCAGAAGTAGTTTTGTACTGATGCTGAAGAGCCCAATTCCGTCTAGGACCTCTTCTGCTTCTGTTAAGAAATCATATTCTCGCAGCAAATGAAGTATTTGAGGGGGTGTTACCAAGATCCTGATGGTAACATTTATTAAATTTCTTCTTAGAGTTGGTATTGCAGTCCTGAGCGTCTGCCTTAGCCAGCCTTCTGTTACGGTCGCAAAATACTTGGTAAAATGATGTAAAGGAGGAAATGGCTTGGTCCTTGGTGTTGGGCCTGAGAGGAGGCTGAACATAAATCTTAGTTGGGAGAATGTGGCAGGACAATGCCACTTACCTTGTGGAAGCTGGGAAGCAGAGAGAAAGAGAAGTCCACTGATCTGTGGTGTGAGTTCTTCCTGTGGTTGGGGAGGGGAGAACAGGTAAGGTGACTGGTTCCAGGTTGATTTTCCTTACAGCAGTCCCAGTTACATTCTCATTGGTTCTGAATAGCTTGTATAAGCAACTTCCATCCAATCACCATGGCAGAGAGAAAGAGATGCTTTGATTGGCTGGCCCAGAGTGACACACCCATCCTGGGTCCAATCCATCCCTCCAAACCGTGAAAACATGGGCCTGGTTGCCTAGAGAAAGAAGAGAAGCTGGCTACTTTGCAGCAAGGTCAGTGTTGCTTCTGGAGGCTCTGTCAGGTTGCATTCAGTCTATCAGCAATCCCAGGTAACTTCACCTGCGGAGAAGCCTTACCTTTCTCCATCTCTGATGATGGAGATGGCGACGCCATGACGAGCCACAGAATCCCACCTCCTACGATGCAGTAAGCCCAGGCTTGTTTTGGCCCCAGGATAATGGAAACACGGGGTATTTGCAAACTCCTCTCTAGAGAGGTTACAAAACACAGAAGAAAATTAACAGTACCATCAAGTAATCATGTTGCACACTGGACTTTTAAAAAATGCACTCCTTCCTTTTGATCTTGTTCTAATGGATAATACCCATGGTATTTGCCTCGACCTAAATCTCTCACAAGCTTGCTAGGCAGGAAACCTGCACCAACCGTGAACAACAGCTGAGAATATCAAATGTAAGGGCCCAATTATCTCTGTTTCTTGATATTTCACCTCCCCCTCCCCAATCCAGGGAAGCGAGGGAGGGTTGCATATTCATAGATTCCTCATGCAAGCAGCTGGTTAAAATTCCACTCACTTTGCTGTGGAGGAATTTAGGGACTCTGGGGAGGCCTCTTGAAGTTGATGGATAGTAAAATGTCCTCTTCAGGGGCTGTTCGGTTCCTCCTACTGTGGGCCTCTGGATTCCAGGCGCAGATGGGTGCCCCGGGGCTGAGCTATGTGAGGAGCTGAAAGTGTGGCTATTGATTGGGAAGGTCAGAGCCTGTGATTGCTTGCTGCAGAACTGCTTAAAAGTAGATTCCCCCCCCCCACCATTCAGGAATTTTTTTTTTGCCAGTCCTGGGCTTGAGCTCAGGGCCTGAGCACTGTCCTTGGACTTTCTCAAGGCTAGAGCTCTACCACTTGAGCTTCAGCACCACTTCTGGCTTTTATTTTCTATGTATGTGGTGCCGAGGAATCAAACCCGGGTCTTTGTGCATGCTAGGCAAGCACTCTAACACTGGGCCAAACTCTCGGCCCCATTCAGGAATTTAATATCTATAATTACATATATAACTTATCTTTATCATATGTATATATATGATAGCCACTATAGCATATATCATATGACCTTAGAAGAAATGCATGCTGTACATTGGGTGTATATCATACATATGATATGTGTCTTATGTGCATATATAGTATATATATAAGATACATGTGATGTGCTGAGATATATAGGATATGTGTGAGATATATATTTCTTTTTTCTATTGTTATAAATCTTGAGAAACAGAGAAGCCACATTTTGAGCAGCTGAATTGGGATTCTTTATTGGAGTGCCAGGTCTTGTCACAAAGACTTGTAGCCCCTCAAATATACTTAACACTGTCAGAAAATTGAGCCATGAGAGCAGGGGAGGAAAGGAAGAATAGAAAAACAATACCGACAAGCCAGATCAACCCCAAAGGAGAGCTGAAGTAGGATGCCGTGGTGACTGGAGAAGCGCCAGGAGCCAGGAGACACAGGACATAAGGCTTGGTGTCAGGGCACCTTAACTGGTCTTGGTCAAAGTAGTGTCAGGAGCAGGGTCACAGGAAACTCAAGAGTCTCTCAAGTTCAAGGCATAGGACTGACAGGTCCACTCACCTGTCATCCAGGTCTCCACCCCAGTCTCTAGGAATTCAGGCAGGCCTCTCCCCTAGGAGGTAGGATATCACCTTCCTCCACCATGAAGATAAGATGGCATCAATTAAACCCAATTCCCTGTCTACTATATGGCCAAGATGGCCCCGACTGGACCCAGCCTCCCCATTTCATTATATATGTATATCTCACATACATACTTATATAAACACATTTATACACACCTATCCTATATCCTATATATAACAATACCTTTTATCTGCTTATTAATGGCTGTAGATTGCAATGATTCATGTAACCACTTTCTTACTCTCGATAAGTATGTAGATTGCTCCTGATGTAAATGCAATTAAAAAAAAAACCACCTTAGATGTGGAATACAAACTCAGACAACAGGAACATTTTTTCCCCTTAGGAGAGCTGATTTGCCTAGTCATACCGAACCTTCACAATTGCAATCTGTTTTTAAATACTAGTGCTTTGTGCATAGCAATTATCAAATTGTTGAATGAATAAGTAGATGAATAAGTAGTCATTGCACTTTCAGTGTTTGATAAGGCTACTGGCCCACGAAAATCATTCAACATGTGTTTGTAGAATGAATGAGTGAACTCAGGCAAAAAATATTAAAAATAGTCATTCATGTCTGAGATATGATAGAGATGATTCTAGAATATAAATTACTTCCCCCCCCACCCTGCCCTTGCAAGCAGCCAAGCCCAATTACATACAAATACTTCCCAAAGTGAGGGCTAACATCATACTTTGCTCTCAGTAAGGTTTCAGGAAATTAATTGCTCCATTTCTTAAAGACTTTTTTTTCTGTACCATAATTAAAGGGGGAAAAAACTATCCACCATAGCACTTATCTATAATTACTAATGAAAACAGGTGTCTTAAATGCCTTTTCAAGTTGAAACATGAATGGTTCATTATCATAGCAGGCAACTCCCAGTATCCAATTTTCAATGGGATGTGGAGAAGCAAACAGAATGTGGAGAATTGAGGGGGGGGTGTACAAAGGAAATGGAAGCATTCTGGATGCTGTTCCTTAGAAGAAACTTGGCAGAGGGGCAGAGGTTGACAAGCATTAAAATAAGAAGCCGAGAGCTCCTTGGGAATGCAGAATACTGTGTCATTGAGAAAAGTACAAAACAGTAGCAGCAGAGAGGAATAAAAGCCTTTTACTCCCAACCCTCCAGCTCTTGATTTCTGTGAATTTGTGAAAATAAAAGACAGGCCAGATGTTAGACAAAAACAAAATCTAAGCACTAAAAATTAGAGATCTGTGGGATGGGAGGTATGTCTAAAGTGGGAGAGCGCCCTTCTTTGAGTGCAAAAGAAATTGGTGCCATTTCCTGATGCAATGCATTCTGGGAGGTATAATTTAGGAGCTAATACACAAAGCAAAAAAAAAAAGATGATGGAACTTGGCTTGGCCAGGCTGTCTAGGACACACGTCCACGTGTTTGGGTGATGGACATTTTTATTTGTATGGAGGAGGCATTGCAATCCCTGCATCTTAGTTATGGTTGAAAACAGTTGGAATCAATACTTCCTCTTATTTTGTCCTTTAAACATACCCTGGAGTAATCTAGAGGATTTAGTGTGTCATATCCATCCCATTAATGATAAAGCTAGTTAGCACTTGGCCCCGGCCCTTGTTATGATTTCTGCAAAATCCAAGTCCCAGAAAGCTGTTCTGTGTGAAGCGTTTCCATGGTCCTTTTCGCCCTGGGAAATTCACTCTGGAAATGGACAGTCTCATAGCAGATAAATTTGATTAGCTGAGTTCATCCCCTCTTTCCTTAAAGCCTTTTGGGTCACAGGACTCCTTTTATACTTAAGAACTATTAACATCCCACCAAATTCATAATCTCTGGAGCTTTTTTCTATTTTTTTTTAAGCAGAGAAGCATTGGTTCATAGTTTCTAGTTTTCCCCATCAAATTGTAAGTTCTTATCAGCATGGGGAAAAAAAAGTCCAAGAGAAACGGAGCCAAAGGACAATAGTTTCTTGGTTTACCCAATGTATGCGCTTTATAAATTAATCCTTCTCTTCCCTGGCAGGGGAACCTGGTGATTTTCCCAGTTACTGTTCAGAAAGCATAAGACACCCTGTTTCAGATTTCTCCCCGAGAAGGAATCACGTGTAATCCATACTTACACTGTAACTTTTTACGTGCTAAATTGGGCGGCCTTACTCTTAAGGAAGATGTGCACCCCAAGACTGACATGTCATGCCACCCCAGTCCTCTAGTTCCAAAAGTTGGTTTTCTACTTAAGCCAGGCTAATCAGAGCACTCCTCTGGCAATTCCCTAGAATTTCTGCTAGAGAAGAAAGCATTGCATATCACAAAGCTGAATGAAGAATGGTGACTGGGATCCCCGGGGGACCCGAAACATTTCCCTCCACTTGGAGAAAGCCTGTGCGGAACATGAACATAAGTCCAGGCCACTCCATCTAAGAGATGGAGAGACACAGTGCTCACACCCACAATTTCATCCTTGGATCCATTCCTGCCTCAAACCAGTCCTCTTTTTATTTTTGTCAGATACACTAGCCAATCCATCTGCACCTCACTTTTTTCCCCTCCTTGAGCGAATTTGAAAAAAAAAAACAACTAATAAATGACCACACATATCCGGCACCTCTTTCTTGCTGCTACATTCTAAAAGAACTCTTCACTGTTATCTACCATGTTGTCTATTCCTGGGGTTGGTGCTAGGCACTTCTTTCTGTCATCCCATCACACAGCATAGGGGCCCCCTCGGGTTCCCTGCCTGAACAAGCCTCATCATGTAATGGAACCCACATAGATTCCAACATCCCATGAGTTCCGACAATCCCCAACTCCCCACAGCTCATCGTTGCTGGGATTGCTGAGTTCTGAATCTGAGCACTTGTCTGCTTGGTTTGCAGACTTCAGCACAAACCTTAAACAAGTGTCTCAGAAGTGATATAAAAAGCTTTCTTTGCAGCGGGTATCAGTGGGAAAAGGAGAGGCTCCTGTCCACAGTGTGCCTGCTCTGCCAGAACGCTCAGCAGCAGAGTCACTGTCTGACAAGAGCAGGACGAGAAAGTGTTAGAAGTCTGTCTGGGTGTGAGGCCGTCTTCAGTGGAATGAAGACATGCAGAAGGGAATGGAGAAAATGGTTGGTTCCGTCCATGGCATTCATGAACCTGTCGGATATTACAGGACTAGAAGAACTCTGCCAAGGAGTTCACTTATCATTGCAGATTTTTTTCCTCCTCTTGTATATGTATGATATTCAAAGAGAGGATGTTAGGAGAAAAACGACACCAAAACAATGCTATTAATTTCTTTTGTGTGGGTATAGATCAAGCCTTCTTTTTTTCTCTCTTATTTCAGTTTTTATATACGTGGATGATATTTTCTTTGCAACAGGCTTGAGTTTGCCTAGTCTAGTCTTAACTATTCTGAAAATACTTTTATGTTATAATTGATAGAGAAAAGAGAGACAGGAAGGAAAGGAAAGGAAGGAAGGAAGGAAAAAAAGGAAAGAAAGATCAAGATTTTTAACTCTATATCCCCATACTTTAGCAAGAGATGTGGAACAATAATGTTTGGTAGGGAAAATTATTTTTTTAACTAGCCGTTTCTCAAATTCTGTTCCTATTTTGAGAGTCCCTGGAAGCTGTTTAGCCTCGCCTAACTACTTAGTGTACTGAAAGAGTGATCATTTTGTGGAGGTCATTTCCCTACCCCTCTTTCTATCTGACACTATGTTTATGGACTATGACTCAGCCCAGCCAATCAACAGCTTCTAACCCTTCTCTGGTGTAGGTGATTGGTTCAAGGGTAGATGAGTGACATAAGCCCATCCAATCATAGTGAATCTTGGATATTTGGTGAGGACCATGGAGTGTACAGTGCTTTTCTCTGGGACTCTACAATGATGGAAACCACTGTGCAGACATGGATAAGAGAACTGCAGAGAAACAGAGCTGCAAAACAGTAAACTCAACTCTGTTTTGGCTCTCTGTAGCAAACCACACTTGAAATCCATCCTAATTCTGGACTTTTCTGTTGTCCAAGTCAGTAAATACACATGCACACACACGCACACTCATTCTCTTGTTCATTTTATAGCCAATTGGAGTTTACTTTTTCATTCCTTGGAAGTCATGTAGGTAGAGTCCTACTTTCTTCCTCATGAACTTTTCTCCAGTGAGAGTTAACGCTTCAAAATTAAGTCAGTCCTTCCAGGTGGTGTGATTGACTTTAGCTGAAAGTGCAGGCTGCCTTTTGATCTTCTGGGAATTCTCCTTTCCTTTCCTGTAATCTGATCTGTCAGCATTTATTGAACGCTCACTTTGTTCTGAACCACAAAGCCAGATGCCCTGAGATGTCCCAGTAATAAGGGAGATTCCATCTCTAAGGTGCTGGCCGATAGCAAAAACAGAAGGAAAGCCTGAGCCATGGCTTAGGAAAGGAAGGTTTCTCCGGCTCCAACTGAACTGTGTGTCTTCTTGGGTCATCCATGTCCTTCTCTGAGCTTTTGCTTCTCACCTACAACATTCACCACTTACCTGGCTGACAATTCTTCAAGATCCTCCCCAGTGTATGCCTGCTGCCTCACTGCACATTTACAAATTATGGAAATGTTCTCGGTGTTGTCTGTGTTTGGACTACAGAGCCTCAGGCTTCCTAAGGCAGCCAACATTGGTTAAGAGTTGTGTTCTAGCAGTTGAAGATGTAACAGTGAATAGAAATAGTGGCAAACATAATCCCTCAGAGTTTATATTCTGGTGGGGGACTCAGATCATGTATTGATGATAAGAGATACAGATCCATTTTCACGGCTTGCAGACTCTATATTGGACATATCTGTCTTGGAATTGCCTTGTTATTGGTAACACCCAGATCAATGCCCAACGCACTGCTGCAGCCTTTTACAGACATGCATGTAGTTCTGCTGGGCCGGGCTGAGGTTCAAGAGGGAGGCGTTAGTCTCCATGTTCTACCAGTTTTACTACTCCACACTTGAATGTCCATTTGTTTTTATGTTGTTAAAAAGTTTTATTTGTAGATTTCAAACAAATGATAAGATCACCGTGTGCAATCATTTTACCAAAAAAAAATGGTCTCTTGGAAACAAATTATGAAAACATATATCTCGAGGCATAGTATTTTTTAAAAAAGTATATGGTTTTTTGGTTACTTGTCTTGTTCTTTGATGCCAGTATTAGAGCTTGAACTCAGTCACACATTCTCTCCAAGGTTTGTTTGCTGGTTTTTGGTGGATGGAGGAGGCTCAGGGTTGGTGCTCAACTACTTCAGCTGTGCCCCTAATTGCAACTTTTTATTGCTTAATTGGAGAAAAGACTTTCTTGGATTTGTCTGCCCAGGCTGGATTTGAACGTGGAACCTCAGATCTCAGCCTCCTAAGCTTCTCAAAGTCCAGGAGGGAGTCACGGACACTCGCCTTTCATCCTTTTCTTTGCCCACCCTTAGACACATGTGACCGGACTGTGATGCTCGCCTTCCCTGTGTTTTCTGTCCATGAGCTTACCCTGACACAGTGCTGAAATGCAAGATAAGCTTCGTTCAGCCCTGAGTTATGTGGCTGCCAACCACAGTTCAACGTTCATGAATCACAGTGTATTAGATAAAAGGTCTTTAAAGAGCAACACACAATAAACAAGGTTATGTATTGATTGGCTGAACAAAATTCTGCAGCCAGGGGCAGGGAGGGAATCCTCCTACAAGGAATGGCTCAGGACTGGCTTACTGAGAGTTTGTGAAGTCCTGTACAGAACACTCAGAAGAGGCAGCCACTCGGCGTGCCAGCCTGTGTTAAGAGGGAAAGCAAAGCAGGACAAACGAAGGATGGCCGTGCTTAAAAGGGTGCTGTGTGCGTTGCTCTTTGTGTTTAGTTGCTGCTGGTGACTGGTCTGGCAGAGCAGGAGGGAAGTGGGTTGCAGTGGGAGAGGAGATAAGGTTGAGGAAATATTGGGGGCCATGCCCAGTAGGGCTTTGTGGTTTCCTGGGGATCAGGCTTTGTTCTGATTGCAATGGGAGCTGGTCATTGGAGAGGAGATGCATGGTGTGTCTGTTGTTTTTTTTTCCCAAAGTCTTTCCAGCCATGGTGTGGTAGACAGGACAAGAGCCAAGAGATGGAGGCAGAGGGGGGAGATAGAGATAGGGGGACAGAGTGGGGAAGTCCATAAGGAGGCAGTGGTGGAGGGGACACGGGCAGGGGGCTCATGGTGGATCTTTTGTCATTGGCCTACTGCCTGAGCAGAGGATGCTGGGAGTCTGAAAGGCTCTTGCTTACTGCAAAAGTCCTTGAACTTGAAGCAATCAATTATCCTCCAAGTTCTGTGAGTGCACCTTGGTCTGGTGTTCTCTCTCTCTCTCTCTGTCTCTTCCTCTCTCCCTCCCTCCCTCCCTCTCCCTGTACCATGTTCCTCCTGAGAGGAAGCTATAAATAAACAAAGATCTGCTCTCATTGGGGAAACAGTGCTTGGAGCCGCCTTCCGGATACATTAATAATTACCCTCTTGTTGCCCCCAAATTAATCTTGTTAGGAGACAGCTTTGCCACCAGAAGGAGTCTAATCACCAGAAAATCCCAGGGCTCAAATATCCTGTAATCACCAGTGAAGCTTTCTCATGGCCGTAGCGGTCACAAAGGGGGCAAAGGACCCCTCTGACACACACTTTCCCAGGCAAATCCATGGCAGTGATTTAGGGGAGACAGTGTTTGTTTTAAAATCTAAGGATCTGAATTCTTCACGGACGGAGCCACGCTTGCATGTCATTTGGACAGATTGGATGCAAAGAACAAAAGAAAATTCAGATTCAAAGAGAAGGCATGAGAATCCAAGCCTCACTACTTCCTTAGAGGTCGTAGAGGAGGAGGAAGAAGTACTCGTGGAGTCTGTATTTCATTCATTCACTCATTCATTGTGTCTTAGACATCTACTATGTGTCAGGTGTCGTTTCGGCATTGTGCCGAAGGCCACGTGATTTGCTTCCCTGACAGATTTACAACCATTTAATTAAGATTCGAAGAATTGGTGCCCAGGGTGGAACACAAAACTCTGGAGTCAGGTGGTGTTCAAAACTTAACCCCGGTGGCCAAGTAGTAGTTGTGGGACTGTCCTTGGGTTTGAACTCAGGACCTGGGCCTTGAGACTCTTTGTGCTCAAGGTTACCACTGCAGCCACAAAGTAACATCTGGCTTTTTCCGTTGATGTGGTACTGAGTTATCAAACCCAGGGTTTCGTGCATGTTAGGCCAGCACTCTACCACCAGGCCACATTCTCAGCCCTTTCCTTTCCTTTCCTTTCCTTTCCTTTCCTTTCCTTTCCTTTCCTTTCCTTTCCTTTCCTTTCCTTTCCTTTCCTTTCCCTTCCTTTCCCTTCCCTTCCCTTCCCTTCCCTTCCCTTCCCTTCCCTTCCCTTCCCTTTCCTCCCCTTTCCTCAGTTTCCCCCTGCCATCCCCACCCACTAGTTCATAGGTCATTTTCCGCATAGTGTATACTGAATAGTATAGTTGGATTTGCTCATTCTCTCTCTCTCCCTTTTTACAATCCCTCTCTACTCCCCCCAGAAAAAAATGAAAGTAAAATCAAATACCAGTACCACCACTACCAATATCAACAACATGTTTCCATTTCCTTAAATAGTATTTCAATAAGTGTCTATAGTGTTCAGAGAAGTTACACCTTAGGGTTCCTCCCCTAAGGGTCTCAAGCTCTAGTCTATGTGTAAATGCCTCAGTCCTATTTGTATTTGGATATTTGAAATTTGATAGGGAAGGGGGGAAAACCAAGACGGGTAGGGGGTGTGGGGGGGGGAGAGAAATGGGTACCAAGACATGTGAAAGGGTATCAATGTATGTGAATTAATGCACCTTCTATCTGGCAAATATCATGTGACCCTTTTACTAATTACAATAAAAAAATAAATAAATAAAAATGCCTCAGTCCTTAGCAGTTTCTCATATCCATCTATGAAGATCTAGAGAAAATATGTGCCATTTTGGGTTTATTCTTATTCATCCTCATGTGCCCTTTGTTTTCCTGCCTTATAAGAGACTTAATCAAGCTTTCCTAGATTTAAATGAAGAACCGTCACTTTTCCTTCCATGGGATTTCTTTTCATTTTATTTTTTCTTTTAGCAAAGCTCCTCATTAGAAAATAAAGAGCTTGTATTTGAGAGTTAGGACTAACATTTGTCACTCTAGACCAAGTGCTGAGAAGCAACTTGTATTCAGGTAGAATATTCTAGTGGGTAGTAATAACTAAAAGTTAAGTACTTATTATAACTAAGCACACTGCTAACACTGAATGGTTGTTGTTTACTATTTAATCCTTACTACCACCCTGGGGAATTTTCATTTGCTTGCTTAGCAGATGTGGAAATGGAGGCTCTTTGTGAATGAGTGGTGGAATAACTTTTAAAATTCATGCGATGTGATTTTGTTGCCTACTTTTTTAGACATTGGAACACAGCTTCCCTGGCTTATAAAAATCCCAATGAAATAATTTGAAACCATTGCAAACATTCCAAATCATTACATGGCTACAGGGCTAGCAGTTTGTCTCTATTCCTAGGAACAGATTTAACGTACAGGAAAAAAAAGTTTCTGAATAAGTGAATGATGAATGAATAAAGGCAAAGGCAAAGGGCTGACGATGCAGCCCACGTCTAGCCACTTCAGTTTAAAAGAATCAGTTTTACCTCACTGAACAGCAAAGGCAATTTTTTTGTTGGAATCAAATATCCTCCTTTATTGGAATCGTATTTTGGTAAGTGTACCTGGCCTTGGGGAATTGGGACCCTCGCTTGAACCCCTTTATCTGCCCACATTATCTCAGCCTTGCTATTTCCTGGATGTCTTCTTAGGCTCAATCACACACTAAGAACACCATTTTGAGATGGGCATGGCTCATGCCTGTAAATTTAGCTACTTAAGAGGCGGGGATCAGGAAATTGCTATAAAAGGCCAGCCAGATTGGAAAGAGTTCCTGAGTATCTCAGTCAGTGGCACACATTTGGCACCCCCATTTGAGCCATTTAGGTTTGCTTTAAAACCATCAGTTTTCCTTCATTGAGCATCAGTAGAGATTCATTCATTCATTCACTCACTTATTCAGCACTGTAGCTGGGTATGATACTTCCTCTCATCGCCAGGGACCCTAGGCAAGTGCACAGTGGAGTATCACAACTTGGGCAGGCCCCTGACTTAATGTAGGACCCTATGTTGACCAGCAACCAGCACATGAATGAGCTGGAGGCACGCATGACCCCAGCAGTTGAGTACCTAGCTAGCAACTGTGAGGCAAATAAATAACTAAGAACAAGAATACCATTTTGAGGGCTCCAGATGTTCTATTGCTATTAGTTTCCACCCCCATGACACACTCGTGTATACACACACACGCATGCACGCACACACACGCATGCACGCACACTCATACCCCTTAGTATATGTAGATTACTTGAAGGGCCCTTCATATACCCCCTAAATGCATTTCTCTATGGAATAAAAAAATGTCCTATGTGAGCAGCAGCTGGTGAGGCACACCCCACCCCTTGCCACTCTGTACTAGTCCAGCATCTTGTAAACATCTGTGAAGCAAGGTGAGAGATCTGGGGAGGAGGGAGGGCTGGAATTTGAAATCGGTGCATTTGTATCTCCTTATCATCCATGTCCCCAGGAACCAAGTGAGGGTACCCCCATCAAAACGAAGCACACAATTCCTCAAGAGCGGTCTTCAGGTTAAGGAGTTGGCCTGGAAGAGGTCATGCATGGGCTGGAGTCTCCAGAAGGTTCAGGGAGCATGAGAGTTCAGTGTGTTGAAGTCAGTGAGAGAGGAGAGCCTTTGGTTTCACCTCTGGTTCGCTTCCTTATTGTCTGAACTCCACATTTCTTGTGGTGTGTGGTGTTTGTTTATGGACTCCGGTACAGTAAGGTAAAAAAGAAAATCATGCCTTTTTAGAATTAAAATGAGGTAGAAGTTGTGGCTTCCTCTACTAACTACCTTCCTGAGCCTCAGTTTCCTCATCTGTAAAATGACAACGAACACTAGCCAACTGGTTGGGATTGCTTAAGGGTGAGGCAGTGAAAAAAAAACCTGGGTTTTCAAGTTTGCATCTCCTTCTCTTTTGAAAGTTTCAAAAGGAAACTTTCAACCTAGTTCTGAGTTAATACCAATTTCATATCCGATATCTGATGCCTGGAGGGAGTTGAAAACCCAATTCAGGTTGCTTTAACTGCAAGAGAGATTTTACAAGCGCTCCGAGATTCAAGATGGAATGATGTCTCCACCAACCCATGGGAGGTTGCAAGTATCATCCATGGGAAATGTGTGTAATGCACTAGATGTGATAGTTTAAGGATAAAGTGCTTATCGAATTGTTTCTTTACCCTCTGATAACATGGCCAAGAACTCACATGTGGGACAACACCCCTCTGTATGTTCATCATCAAGGAAAGAGACCTACACTCAGAATTTAAAATATAGCTTCTACTGAATTAAAAGTTTATTTTGTATAAAAATAGAGAATTAAAAATGTTGGGCTGGGAGTTTGGCCTAGTGGTTAAAGTGCTTGCCTAGCATGCATGAAGACCCGGGTTCAATTCCTCGGTACCACATACATAGAAAAAAAGCCGGAAGTGGTGCTGAGGCTCAAGTGGTAGAGCTCTAGCCTTGAGAAAGTCCAAGGACAGTGCTCAGGCCCTGAGCTCAAGCCCAGGGCTGGCAAAAAAAAAATGTTTCACTTCGTGTGTGTGTGTGTGTGTGTGTGTGTGTGTGTGTGTGTATGTACATGCATACATGCTGGACCTGAGGCTTGAATTGAGAGCCTGGGTGCTGTCCTTGAACTTTTTTTTTTCTGAAGCCTGGCACTCTACCACTCGATCCACATCTCCACTTTTGGCTTTTTTTTTGGTGGTTAATCTGAGGTAAGAGTCTCACTCCTGCCCAGACTGGCTTCACACTATGGCAGAGCTACCCATAGAGCAAGAAAGCCCACTTCCTGTAAGCAGTTAGTTGCTGCTCATCTCATTGGGTCAAATTGCAACCCATTTTCTGAGTCAATCAAAATGTCTTCTTGGAGTATGTGGGTTGTTTTGGGGGTGAAGGAATGAAGGGAGCCCAGTACGGCAGGTCTTAGACTGCAGATAGGCACGTACTACCACAGACCTCTTCAACTGCACCCCTCACCCCTGTGTGAGATGGGAGAATCCAAAGGGAATGCAGACTTGAAAGAGAGTCTTCCACCCCTCCACTCCTCCCAAAAGTTAAAAGGAATCACAAATGTGAGATGCAATTAATATGAAGGTGTGGGACCGAATGACTCCCTCTGGCCAGAAATTGATGAAACCCTCCCATCCCCCAGCCAGTTAGTTCCGGGTAGAACCCGACCTCAGCCTCCTTTTCTTCACAGACATGGACACCAGGCCTTTAGTTTCAAGGAGCCTGCATCTTATTTTATTACTACTTCCCTCGCTTTGATATGATTGATTTTTCTATTTAAGAGCAGAAAAAAAAGCCACAAAGCAGAAGCAAAATGCATGCCTAACCTTTTAATAATTATATTTCTGTTGTTTAGGTCATTCAGGAAGCAATATGAACTTGTGTGTGTGTGTGCACACGCATGCATGCTGGTACAGTGATTGTGTCTGTGTGTTGTGTGTACCAGGAGGTAGTGAGATTGTGTGTATTGTATGTCTACATCCCTAGTTGAATATGTATTCACGTATGTGGGCCTGTCTCATGTCTTCAGATGTCTGTGTATCTAAGGATTTAAGGGCAAGCCTAGATGCATGCAAATCACAACTTTGCTGTTAAGTTATAGGTTTGTGTGCATTTGTGAGTATGTGAGCTCCTTAGGGCAGGCACATGTAAGTTTTGCGTTTGGATGTATACGTAAGCACCTGAGTAGATTTGCTTGCTTTTCACAGATGTACTCAGACACATAAGAATATGTACGCATGTGTGAACAGGGGTGTGTCACATCAATACTTGGGTTGAAAGCCTTTGAATAGAAGCTTGTGTTAGTGAGCATCATTAGCAGTTGTACATCTGTTGTGCTTGGGTCTATCTGAGGGGAGTATTTGAGGTGTGTGTGTGTGAGAGAAAAAGAGGGGCAGAGGTCTTCAGTTGATTTTTATCTTTGTCTTCTATTACTTCTTGGACCAAATACGTTCTGCTTTGCTTCTTTGTCATCATGCTTTGTAAGCAGAATGTATTTGGTCATGATAGTAAAGATGCAAGATCCTATCTCAGAGAGGGTGGGAGGAGAGGGAAAGAGAGACAGAGAAAGGGAGAGATAATTAACTAGTTTCTCCCGACACCTTCACAGTGAGCGCTTCCTGTCATTTTATTTTTAAAGGGGAGTACTTTTCAAAACACAGGTAGGAAGTTGTTTTTTACAAGCATCCTTGTGTATCTGAAATTCTTGGAAAAACCTGGAGTCAGAAAAATCTAGCCTCTTACCTGTAAAAACTGCTTTGTTTACATTTAGACAAACCCGCATATCTGAGAGAACACACTGAAAACCCCTAGCTTAAGCTGTGTCTTTCACCGTCTCACGCTCAGGGCTTGCAATGTGACACATGATGCTGGGGGTATTTTCTTAGGGCTTAAGTGGGGGAAACTGGATTTGAATCCTATGATTTCAGAAAATGCAAACCATAGAACCAGCGTTGTGCTTATTCTTTGTCTAGTTTAACTTTTTTGATACAAGCACGGGGAAACTGAGGTCCAGGATAGGGGAGACCCTGAGAACTGGAGAACGATTCCTATAGAGCTTAAATGTAGCCAGTTGATGTGGACCCTTGCGCCTTTCTCCCTTGTCTAGCCACCATGCTTTCTTTCTGCTCCTCCAAGCTCTCTCCTGGAATATTCTGGATCTTCCCGTGGTTCATTTCTTCTCATCACCATTCTCAAATCTAATATCTACCACACAGCGAGCTCTTCCTTCTAGGCATCAGCTACATCATGCTTCAATCTCTTCCAGGTTTGGCTAGTGGATCACTGTGTTTTTGTGGTCTTTTCAACATATGACAATCAACTTCATTATCAATTTTACTGGCCATAGGCACGCCAAGTCAGATGAGATGGCATCCTTCCCACATGTGTCTATGGACGTTTTTCCAGAGGCAATTCCAGTTTAAATCAGTGGACTGACTTAAGAAGACCCTTTCTCATGCATGCGGGTGAACATTATTCAGTCCACAGAGGGACCCTGGAGAGGAACAAAAGGAAGAAAGGGAGATTTTGTTTTCTCTCTCTTCTTGGTCGAGGACATTCAGCTTTTGGACACAAGGGCTGTTTTCTTTGTACATGGACAGAATTTTGGCACTGGTTTGTCTTATTCTCCAGTTTGCAGGTGGCTGGCTGTGGGGCTTCTCAACCTCCATAAATCTGGGAGGCCATACCCAAAATAAATTTCCATCCTTTAATTCTAAATATATCCTATTGGGACAAAGATACGTTGGCACAGGACGCTGTGGTTCGGCCTAAAGAAGCTTAACATTTTCCTTGGAAAGACCTGCTGGGGTTGCAGGAGTTATAAGTGACCAAGTCTATCTGAAACAGGCTTAAGCAAAAAGAGGTACATAAAGGAAGTACCTGGATATAGGAAAGAGGGATGAAGGAACAGTTTTGGGGGGGATTGGCAGGGAGTCTTTCTATATCTCTTAATTCAGGCTCCCTATGACTGGCTACATCAAATTTCTATTTGACCAGTTTGGCAAGAAATCCCCACCCCGACTCCTTATATTCAAATTAGAAGACCCACAAAGAAGTCTGACTAGTCCAGCTTATATCCCGTGTTCTTCCCTGAAGCCAATCATTTGTAGCTCATTTGAAGAGGTATCTCTGATTGGCCAGCTTGATAGGTGTGTGTGGTTGTTTATTGTCACTTTGCCATTGATTTTTTGCTTCCTGGGCTATTGATAAACCCAGTCCCCAACTGTCCTGGTGGCTGAGAACAGCTTTAAGAACTCAAATTCTTGGATATTTCTTACCTGCCACCTGGGTAGCTTTAGGGAACCAAAGAAAGTTGTCCAGCCTTGAAATGGAAGTTATAAGTTAGGCTGATGTGTACAGAGGTGGGAGGAACAAGAGAGGGGAACATTATGAGTGCTTGTTGGTGCAAGGGTTCTGTGTGTGTGTGTGTGTGTGTCCACACACATGCATGAATTCTTTGTGTATGTGTGCAGAAATATACACACACACATGTGAGCATGCTACAGACATATGCACTGGGCATCGATGAGAAAAATAAAATCAAAGGACTGGATTGAAAATAAGACTTGAATGGCCTTGAACTGCCATGGGGAAATCTGTTGCCACATGAAAACCTGACATCAACAGAGCTGAAGCTTTGGCTGCCAGGCCTTCCCTTCTTCTAAACAAGTGTTATCTCAGAAGCCCATGAGGACGTCAGGTAGACCAACTTCCAGGTTCTGCCATAGTTCCCCCATTGCAACAAACCCACTGGAAGTGAGTTTCTTAACCCAGTAGCCCTTTAAATTAAAAAAAAATCCCTTTTCATTGCTGCTGGCCAAAGGCATTGTTATTAAAGTTTTGTGTGGAATCCTGCTTGCCACCCTTTAAACAACCAAAGATGTCATCTGGTTGAGAGAATGGATCCCTCCCAATTGAACGAGTGCAAGAGTTTCCGTAGTGATTTTCTTCAGGAATGACTTCTGTCTGCCATGTTTCTGTAGTTGGCACTCCACAGCTCAGAGAAATGGGCCAGACTCCCTCATTTGTGATGGCCTTTTCATCTTGTCTCTTGCTTCTGCGCTGAACCTAGCTGTGATGTTGGAGCCCACCCTTTCCCCTGCAGCCCATCAGGAACACTGAGATAGGAGGCCCCAAAACATGCAGTGCCCTTGACAACAAAGGTTCCCATGGATATGGACAGACCTTTACAATTCTTTTATTTTTCCCCCCTCACAAAGGACACAATTGCTATTGTTTGCAATATGTCTTTTTCTGACAGTCGAGAAGATGTGACGGATGAAATGGTTTGGAAGAGACTGGCTACTTCAAGCGGCTGAATAATAACACCATTTTTTTTTCTCTTGTGAGGTCTATCAAGTGTTCTGGCCAGGGGGAGGAAGAGGGGAGGGCAGGGACCTGGGTGCATGTTCGGTTGGATGAAGACATTCAGTGTCAGAACAGCAGTGTTGTCTTCTCACCTGAGGTATTGCCACAGGATGATGATGAGAGAGCTAGACAAACAGAGCCAGAGACAGAGGAGAGAGGGAACAGAAGAAAGGCAAGCTCTTGAAAGGCCATTTCAAGCGCCTGCTAAATCTACTCCCTCAAAGATATTAATGACTTTTTAGCACTGTTCCCTTACTCTGCATAGCGGACAAGATCATGTGCCATCTTTGAAGAATCCTGAACTCAAAAGATGGAAAGAAACTTTAGGATACTTGCACAGCAAACACACTTTAAAACAAAAGTTATTTATTTTATCAACAAAGCTAATAGGAGAAAAACAATCCCCCCCAACCCCTTCCATGATGCACTTGATTTTTTTTACCCTTGTGTGTGTTGTATATGTTATTTGATAGTGTCTCGTATCATATTGTTTATCCAAAGCTCTTTTGGCTGTACTGTTTGTGTCCTGGCTTCCGTGGTCCTTACCCGAATTGCCCAGGAGCTGCCAGAGATGGACAGCCTTTAGTGAGGGCTGGGCGTGTCTCAGAATCCTTGAATTTTGTCTTCAAGGTTAACAGCTTGCCCACCAGGGAATTCACCCTTCACTTTCTCTCTCCATCCCAGATTGTGTTCTGAGCCAGGGATAAGTCAGTGATGACATCTGGTTTTCATTATCTTTGTGCTGACAGGGAGATAATGAGTCAAATTGGCCCTGCTTATGAAATGAAGACCTAGAAG
Source organism: Megascapheus bottae (assembly GCA_024803745.1). NCBI lineage: Eukaryota > Metazoa > Chordata > Mammalia > Rodentia > Geomyidae > Megascapheus > Megascapheus bottae. The sequence continues at coordinate 23,494 of JANJXV010001740.1, read as the reverse complement.
AGAATTATCATCAGACTCCTCAGTGGGGAGAGCTAGGAAAGGGGATTTAAATTGAAGTGATAAGTGCCAATTTGGTTGGCATTCAGGCAATCTGTCAGGTCTTGCTTCGTTTGCATGTCATCACTAAATGAGACAAAGCAGGTGACCAGTAAGCAGGGAGGAAGGTAAAATAAGGCTCGTGTACTATCATGATTCATCTCCCATAGTTTTCTGAGGCCCCAGGCCACACATCGAATGTGAATTGTTTTCCTTAGACCAGACAATAATCTTGCCTCGTAGCTGTGGCTTCGCATCTCTAGTTTGCAGGTAGCCAATTGAGTCCCCATGTAAGAGGATATGTCCCGCTCACATCTCTGGCTGCCACATCATTTCCCTCTTCACTTTTATGGCAGTTCCTCCTCTCTTCCTTCTACTTTGCGTAGCTGCTAGGGGAGATGAAGAAGGGCTAGATTTAATTTCTACATGGTTGGGGGGGGGATGTGGAGTAGATTAAATTTCTTGGTGATCTTCCTCTCCTTTCTGCTGTGAACTTTAGTCCCTGTCACTTACCATTTGTGTGACCTCAGGGAAAAAGCATTTGATCTCTCTGAGCCTCATTCTAGCCATGGAGGTGATGATAATATCCATGTTACGTGGTTATTGTGAAGATTCAATATGCTGTATACATAAAATTGAGTCTGGCCCATAAGTAGTATGGGATGTTACTATTTTTATAAATCATTGCTGCCATTTGAAGAAAAACAAATACTGCAAGCAGTGATCTGGCTAGAAAAGAGGCTAGAAAAGAAGACATTTGTGACAAGAGCTAATCATTTGTTAGTGAAGTTGCCGGGCACAACAGTTGACTGGAAACGAACGATGTATGTGTCACTTCATAATCGAGAATGCTCTGAGATCAGATGCTTTTGACAGAAATGGCAAGTTCAGATATTTCAAATGATGATGTCATTTATTGCTATCTGGAACAGGAAACTCAGACAAGATTCCTTCTTCTGTGTAGGCTGATGCAGGGGATCAGAGGACCCAGAGTTTGCAATTTTGTTTCAGTGTCACTCTTTTGTTTTGCCCCATGTTGGCTTTACCCATGGGCTAGCCACCAAGTGTATGTGGCAGTCCTGAACATTAGGGGATACAGACCAGATGACATCCCGAAATAAGAGACTGTTGAGAGGGTGAAACTTTTCCCAGAAATCCCTTGTTCGTGTTCATTGGTCAAAATAATGCCCCATGGTGAGCCTTGAGCCCATGAGCTGAATGGAATTCCTTCTACCTGAAGCAGGTCACTCTTGGAGCTGAGGGTGGGGTCAGTCCACTTAGGAAAGGTGTCCCAAGAGCTACATGATGCCATGAAGAAAGGAAGAAAAAGTGGATGTGGGGCAGGAAAACATCAACGTCTGCTTCCTGGAGGTTGTGCTATTATTATTAGTAGTAGTAGTGTTTTCTAACAGAGAAGAAAACTGAGGACTGAAAGGTGATGTAATTTCATAGCACTATCCAATCAAAAAGTGGAACACAGACCCACCCATGTCTGGGAATAAGATATATGTCATTTTGGGATCATGCCAGAGGTTCATGGTGTATGGAAAGAAGATCCCACCATTTCCTTGAGCATATGCTGTGGGCTAGACACTTTGCAGACCTATCATAAGAATCGTATTTGTGTATGTGTGTGTAGGTGTGTGGGGGTTGTGGGGTTTGTACTCAGCCTGGGTGCTGTCCTTGAACCCTTCAGCTCAAGGCTACTGCCCTACCCTTGAGCCAAGCCCCACTTCCCATTTTCTAGAGGTTAATTGGAGATAAGAGTCTCGGGTCCTTTTGTGCCTGGGATGGCTTTGAACCTTGATCCTCAGATCTCAGCCTCCTGAGTAGCTAGGATGACAGGCGTGAGCCACTGCAACCAGCTTCGTTTTTTTTTTTAAATCAACCCAATGAACTAGGCATTTTAACTCCATTTAAAAGTGTTGCGAAGGTAAGTTGAGGTTCAGAAAAGGGTTATGGTTGGCTGGAGACCACTAAACTAACCAAGCAACAACACTAAAATAAACTTTGAACTCAAATGGGTCCAGCTCCAAAGCCCCAACTTTTTCCTATAATCTCCCCCCAAAATAGAATGTCCTTCTCACATCCCTCTATTTTGGGGATTCATATGAGGAAACATCCAACTTTTAATGAGGATCCTGTTGCATTTCAATTCAATGACCTAGGTTTTTTTTTGGTAAGCATTTTTCTTTTAGAGACACTTTCAAAGCACATGCCCCAGTGAACTTTTTCCTTTTTTTTGTATTCAGAGTTCTGACCTTTCCTTCCCACCCACCTTTATGGAGAGATGTGAGGATTAAATATGGTAATTGGAATGTACCTTAGTCCTCATGGATAGCCAGGAGTATGGAAATGGCTCCACACTGGCTTGGATGGGCGAGAAGAACTCTTTTTCTCCCTCCCTAAGCCACAAGTAAGGGGAGAAGTCAGGAGAGGATGACTACGTGACAGCTGGGACCCTGCCTGGGTCTTGAAGGGCATGACCTTGACAATCTCTCCCTGAGTCTTCTAAGATCTCTTCTAGTTCTAAGACAGGATTGGTGATTCTGATCGGTGGAGAGACACCTGACAAATTCCCAGATGACATATTCGTGTTTCATTTGCACTGATCAAAAGCAAAGATGATGATGGTTGGCAGGGAACAGCTTTCTGAGTGTGGGTTTCAAGTTGACCTGTGTCTGACTGTCAGCCTCAGATAACTTCTGTCGCGTTTCCTGGATTATAAATCGCTACGTGGTGCCTGCCAGAGGATTCCTGTTTCTTTGCATTCCTTCCCCTCCTCATAGTCTATACCAAATTATGATGGCTTAAGATCTTTGGGCTGTGAGTTACGCAGATTAGCAGAGACAAAAGGAGAAGATTTGTTATACATTACTTAGGTTCCAGAAGCACACGGGAACAGCCACACTTAAATTCCACGAGGACTTTTTTTTCTTCTAGCTATTAAATGAGATCTTCTCTGTGTGTCTGTTTTGTTCTTACCACTTTTAACTACTCCCTCCGTCCCCCATTGCTCTGATATGAGAAAAACATCAACTTGCCAGGACCTCCTCATTACATTAACAGGACCAGCCAGTCACATGGCAAGACTACTCTCTCCTTTTCCTCTCTTTCTCCTTATGTCTTCCTCCCCTTTCCCCTGACACCCCCAGTCTCTGTTTTTAGACAGGAGATCCATTAGCCTGACAAATGTTGCATTTCACTGTTGGTTAGAATGCAGACCAGTGTAGCCACTATCTAGGAAGTTAAAAAAACCCATAAAACTAAAGATACAACTATCCCTTGGCCCTGGACTAACACTCCTGGGCAGCTACCAGAATGAATGAAAGGTAGCGTACAGCTGCACACACCTGTTTACTGTGGACCTTTCAAAGCCATCATGTTATTTGTGGGAAAATGGAAGGAACTGAAAGGCCACCACTTTAAAATTGGACTCACCAAGGTTGCTATCCTATCTTGGGAAGGAAGAAGGAAGGCCAATTGGAGGTGATGAGTCTACATAACAGACTTAATAGTTGAGACAACTACACAGAGTGTGTACTCAGTTTACCTTCTATGTAGGTTCAAAACAACGTAAGTCTTTTGTGCAAATAATGTATAGAAATCACTAATAAGGGGGTGAGTTGCTTAAACACCCCCTTCTGAGATTTCCTAACCCACACAACAGAGCTAAGAACCAATGACAGTTTGCTTACTCCAGATTGTAACTCTGTAAAAATCACCCAGCACTCTTCAGACTTCGATCGTCCTTAAAAAAAAATGCATCAATCCTACCCACTTCCCTTTAAATCAACACACAGAAAGGAGTTGATCAGGGACCGGGAGTTTGGCCTAGTGGTTAAAGTGCTTGCCTGGCATTTGCGAAGACCAGGGTTCGATTCCTCGGTACCACATACATAGAAAAAAACTGGAAGTGGTGCTGAGGCTCAAGTGGTAGAGCTCTAGCCTTGAGAAAGTCCAAGGACAGTGCTCAGGCCCTGAGCTCAAGCCCAGGGCTGGCAAAAAAAAGGAGTTGATCAGGAGAAATAAAACCTGTGAAATCATGATTTTCACTTGCTAATTATATTTTCCCTAAAATGCATTAAGAGGATGATTTTTTTTTTACTCTCACACTACCCAGACACATCTTACATGTCTCCTGTGGCCTCTGTTATCACACTTTGGTGATACTTTTTTCAATACTTGTGAGGGAGCTTTATAAGTTCAGTGTTATACAAATTCAATGGGCTCTCATCATTTTTTACCTGGGCAGAGCAGTTGCTGTAACTACCTAGAAAACAAGGGAACAATGACAGCAGAGTGGCTTTCCCAGGGGAGATTTCTCTGCTCTTGAAGTTTGTCTGTATATCAGGAACAGCCTCTTGAACCTGTTACCCCGTTGTCTCAGGACTTTATAGTTTCCAGGATGCTCTGATAGTACCTCCAGTGCGAGATGGTGGATTAGAAGAATGTAGGGAATTGGAGCGAGAGTGCGCTTGACTCTTAACAAGACCTGTCTGAGTTTTTATTATTGTTCTCCTAATGATCAGAAAACAGGAATTAGTCCAGAAGAGTCCTGTCCATGGTTCTGACAATCGCTTCTCCTGCAAAGTGGGGGTGGGAGAGATAATGTCATTTCAGAGCCTCATCTGTGCGTGCCTTCCCTGCCAGCCTGTGGGCCTAAGGCTGTGTCTTCTTGATAAGAGGTCCAGACAGCTGCTTCATACTTTAAATTGGTGGTACTTTGTCCTGTGTGCTATGACAAAAGGATTGGGAGTAGGCATAAAAGGAGATGCCATCATGTGTGTGCATGTGTGTCTGTGTGTGTATGTGCACATGTGTGTATGTGCACATGCATTGCTGGTCCTGGGGCTTGAACTCAGGGCCTGGGTACTGTCTCAGAACTTTTTTTTTTAATAGGACCTGAGGCTTGAACTCTGGGCCTGGGTATTGTCCCTGAGCTCTTCAGCTCAAGGCTACTGCACTACCCCTTGAGCCACAGACCAGCTTTGAACTGCAATCCTCACGCTCAACCTCATAAGTAGCTAGGATTACGCCACACCTGTCTATCTCTGAACTTTTTGCTCAATACTAGTGCCCTATTACTTGAGTCACTTCTGGCTTTTTGGTGTGAAATTGGAGATGAGAGTCTCCGGGAGACAGGTGCCCGTGGCTCACGCCTGTAATTCCTAGCTACTCAGGAGGCTGAGATCTGAGGATCAAGGTTCAAAGCCAGCCCAGGCACAAAAGGATCTGAGGCTCTTCCCTCCAATTAATCTCTTGAAAATGGGAAATGGGGCTGAGCTCAAGGGTAGGGTGGTAGCCTTGAGCTGAAGAGCTCAGGGATAGCACCCAGGCCAAGTTCAAGCCCCATGACCCACAAAAAAAAAAAAGAGTCCTATGGGCTTGGAACTGATAATCATACCTCATTTTCCTGAGTAGCTAAGATTATATAAGTGAGTCACCAGTGCCTGGTCTTATTATTTAGAATGAAATCCTGTCTTAATTGAGATGTGTAACTCTAGGACAGTTCTCCATAATCCCTGTTTCCCCGTCTGTGTGATCACAGCTCTGAGCACAATGGCTCTTTGCTCTCAGTGTGAGAATTCAATGGAGCAATGGTGAGATCTTAGAACAGCGCAAGACGCACGGACAATGCTGGTCCATCTGCTAATTATAAAACGTATCAATGCTCTACTGTCTCTTCAGGCCTTCTGTCCTCTGAATGGAAAGTCTATTCTCTTCATCCTCAATAGCAACCCTGCTGTTCACCTGTTTAGATCCAGAATGAACCTTGCCTTTCTCTTTACCTCTCATACGAAGTCAGTGGTGTCACATTCCTCTGCCTCTAGGATATCATCAGGCCCTGGACCGTGGGTATTATTAACATGGAGAACAAGAGCTGTACCCTACATGCTGAGAATTGATTTTAAGTGATGGGGGATCAGCACGAGAGATGATACTTCCAAGCAAGGAATTGCTTTATCTCCATCAGTCTACTCTCCCTGCAGCTTTTATTATAAGATCGGCCTAGACTAGGTTAATATGGCTTTCAAGATAATAAAGAGGAAGAATCAGAATCTGTCTAGTCTCATTACACCGAAACCCTCGCTCGCCTGATATTCAGATACATAGAAATCACCGTGAAGGTGGACAAGTCAAGCAAGGTGAAAGGAGCAGGAATGAGGCTTCCCCTGACTGGTTCCGGAAGCAAATGGGGTGGATGTCAGGAATAATGCAGTTTTGCTAAGGTGTCTACAGATGACCAAATCCCAGGGAAGGGGGCTGGCTGGCTGGGGAGGGGGGAGAAGGAAAGAGTGATGGAGGACAAATAATATCATGATGCCTATGTGTGCAGAGAGCATAAGGAAACTTACCGGAAGAGCTGTTTACTCGAGGGGTGGAGGAGAGGGGAATGGGAAGGAGCGAGAGCAAGAGATGAGGTTAATCTGGCTACATTGCCATGTGTGCCCTTAAGAGTCAACCTGGGGAGAGCCCTTTGCCCGATTAAAACATGCTGAAGAAAAACAATCACCATAAAGCAAAGCAGGCCAGGTTTGGGAGCAGATAAGCACTAGCCGTGGAGGGGTAAAAATGGGTGAGTCACTGATTCCATAAGAGGGAGTTATTGCTCGAGCTTCGTATTTATTTGTAAAATCTTTTATGCACCTATCTGATAGATAGAAGCTTCCACTAAGGAAGATTTGTTTGGGTTTTGGGGACAAGTGATATTTTAGTGACTCCTCTTAATGGTTATAGGAGAAAGTCTGCTAAAGGTAAAATGTTAACATACAGAATGCTGAAGAGCTAAATGGCAAAGGATTGTATACACCAAACTCGGTGCCAGGCCTGTGCTATTATGAAACACTCACACGAATACCAAACCACCACCAAATGCTACTACCACAACCCTGAGGGCTCTCCCAGAGATCGGCAAGATACTTGGTAGTTTTTTCAACTTCCGTAGGTGATTTCACTGTGAGGTCATTGTAGAGAGCCCCTGAAGGGGGCAGACTTCATCCCCTCAGGAAGGTGAAGAGAAGCCAGGAGCCAGTGACTCATGCCTGTAATCCCAGCTACTCAGGAGGCTGAGATCTGAGGGCCACAGTTCAAAGCCACCCTCGCTAGAAAAGTCTGTGACACTCTCTCCAAGGAATGAGCCCAAAGCCAGAAGTGAAAGAGTGGGTCAGGTGGTAGAGTGTCAGCCTTGAGCAATGAAACTAAAGGAGAACTCAAAGCCCTAAGTTCTACCTAAGTGTGATCCAGGGTGTTCGATAGACCCACAGAGAGAGAGATGGGTGTGGTGCAGGGGGTTTAGAGAGTGTAGAACTCCATCATCCTTCCGAAGATGAAGGACTGGTTTGTAGGGATGTCAAAATCATTTGGAAAAAGTCGGGATCTGCGCAGGTTTTCTTTTTAAACACCAACATGGCCACTGAAGTAGATAATTTGAGGGAGAAGGAAATTAGCATGCTGTGTGCTTTCTCAGAGAAAGGTCTAGAAGATGCTAGAAATTTCGTATGTAGTGACTACTGGATACGAGCACCCTGTGTACAGGAAGGTCAACCTCCCCTGACCTAACCTGCTGTGGTTAACCTAACTGTGCCTGACTGATGAGAACGAGTCCTTATTCTACTCTCTGTTGGCTAGCTATTTGGAGAAGTCTTGGGTTCTTTTCTGCCACTTATGTCCCACTGTTGGGACCCTTCAAAGACTTGACTTGCATTTGTGATGTGTTCTTTGTAAGAAAGATAACATTTTGAGAAACTGCAAAGGGAAACTGAGCCCCCACCCCCACCCGTTTGTTTGGTGCAAAGCGTATTTGCTTTGATAGAAATATATCACCCCGAAAGAATGTGTTTGGAACCTTAATCTCTTAGGCAACAGAGGCAGAAGGAAGGGTCTGGGGTGTGTGTGTGGGGGGGCTCAGTTCCCAAGAGACAATGGGGGATCTCAGTATCTTCCTGCCACCCACGGTGAGCTCCCTAGGAAAGGATGACATGTCTGGAGTTCATCCATCTTTCCTTACCCATTCCCCCCTCTCCTTCTGCCATCCCACCTTCTGCCAAGAGATCCTGCAGGGTGAAGACCCCTGATCCTTACTCTTCCCTGGGGGAGTTTGCAAGCTCCAGAACCGCAAGAAGTAAATTCATGCTCACCATACATCACCCAGTCTGTGGTATTCCCTTAAGGCTGTGCGAAACAGACCCACGGTGGTGTTCTGGGTTGCCGCTCATAGAATGAGGGATGAAAGATGCCACTGTGGAAATGCAAAGGGTGCAGAGTGGGGGCCGTGAAGCAGCTAAGTCCCTGTTTGTGCCATGATAGGTGAGGTGAGCTGGGCAGGAAGATATTAGCAGCTCAGCTGGCCTGGCAGGTGATGGAAGCGGATGAGTCTCAGTCAACTGCTCTGGGCTGAAATGCAGGGAGGGGAAACCAGCTAGACTGATGGAGAGGGAAGAGAGCCAAAAGCAGAATAGGGGATTTTCTTTTCCTACCTCATTTGGGGTCCAGAGGCACACTGTAGGTAGGTCAAGTTACTGTAACACAGAGGGCATCTTGAGCCAGCTTTGTGGCTGGTGAGGGATGGAAAGAGCTGGGGTGTTGTGGAGTCCTGGAGATTTGGGTGTTGTCTAAAACTGAGGAGGATTACTGTTGCAGAGGCAACAGCTGCCTATGGTGGATGGACTGCAGGCAGCGGGAGGGGTTCTAGAATCATCATTGGTCTAGTTACGAAAAGCAGCCATGTTAATAATGCCATTTCTGTAGAGAGAGAAGCAGGACCTGGCTATCTTACTCAGCCTCTCCCAGTTAGGGCAGGAGAAAATGAAAGCAGGCATCAAATCCAGGCTGTCCACTTCCAGAGATCTGGCCTAGATAGCTAGCCTGTGTTGGAACACATGTTTTGCACCTCTTTGTTTTTGTTTGTTTGTTTGGAAGGGATGATGCTGGGATTTGAACCCAGGGACTTATGCATGCAAAATAACACACTCTACCACTGGGCTATACCTGCAGCTTCCTCTGCCCCCTTTTTATTCTTTCATGGCTGACTGGAGAGGCTAGCTTTGAGCTTTGATGCCAAGGTCGTTGTCATCATCCAGACGATGCTGTCTCATACATGGGTTTCTTGTTCAAGGTCACATCCTCAAGTTCAAGGCAGGTTCTGCAAATATTTGCATGCACTTTGCATGGTATGCTTACCCTGCCACCCTGGTCCGATCTCAAATTCCTGCTCGCTGCAGCTGATTCGGTGCCAGGGAGGGTCAAATGCACGAAATTCTGGAGATCCTAGGAGAAATCCCACGTTTCCTCTCCGCTTTTACATCAATTACGTCCTCCATAATGAATTGCTCATCAGCTTCTGCCGAAGCTGGAAGTGATTGCCTCAGCAGGTAGCAATCATTTTATGCCAATTGCCACAATTATCAATCCCGTCAGGATGATTGGGACACAGCAATAGGGACCAGATGAGTGCAAGAGTTAGTGAGTTTGTTTTGGTTTTGTTTTTTAAGACATGGACTAATCTTAAAAACTTGGCCAATGAGAAATTATGGCTTTCCCAAGATGAAGATTTCTTAGCATCGGGGGAGTGATTAGAAAGTGCATCCATTTCTGAGTCTCTCATATAAGGAATTGAATGTATTCTATACATAGAAAAGGTTGGATGGCTCTGAAACATCCTATGGGTTCAATCTTTCTTCTTCCCATCCACAAACATACTGACACATGCACTTCTCTGACTGGTGTGTTGAATTTGAAATAACTATTCATTAGATGGCATTAGAAATATATATTTCCCCACCCCCAAGAAAATAATTTGACACCAGATGCATAAAAACATTGAAGATTCATGTACTGTTTTTCTGTGTCATTTCTGTTTTGGAAGTTTATCCTAAGGGGGAATAAAAAAGATGTCAAGAAAGATTTGAGTATGCAGTGTTATCTCGCATAGCAAAATATTAGAAAACACTTCAAAGTTCAATAAGAGCAGAATAGTTAAATAAATTATGGCTCATTAAATGATGGCATATTATGCAGCCATTAAAAGTCATGTTTTTGAAGAGTAGTTAATGACACATGAAAAATGTTCATTATAGAATGTCAAGTGGATGAAAATCAAACAGAGTAAGTAATTAAGCATCCATTATGTAACCCTGAAAGGTGAATATTTTTATCTCCATATTATAGAAAAGAAAACAGAGGCTCAGAGAGTCTAGGTGAGTGTGTGTGTGTTTATGTACGTGTACGTGAACGTGTGTGTGTGTGTGTGTGTGTGTGTGTGTGTGTGTGTGTGTGTACATACATGGAAGGGGCAGATTTATATTGGATTGAAAAGCACAGAATTACTAAGCATGAATGTAATACTGAGTATGATGGGGCATACCTGTAATCCCAGCACTAGAGAAGCTAGAACAAGAGGATCACAAGTTCAAGGACAACCAGGGATATAGAACACGTACAAACAAACAGAAAAGACTATTTTTCTATTTATTTGTAATGGTAATTTCCACCATCAGTATGCATTATATTTGCAATTATTAAAAAAGAATAAATATCATTAAAAGAAATACTGCAACAGAATCTTTCCTATATGAAATGAGATAAATCCCTTCAGTCCTAGCCTAATGATATCCTGTCTTGAACACAACCTGCTTGGTTACTCCTGCTTCTGTTCAGGGCTGATTTGGGCACGGTCTCAGACCTGCCCTGAACTGGGGCCCAAACTCCCTCCAACTGTCTCTTCCCACTATGACTCCTTGTCGCACAAGGAATCACCTGGAAGACAGCCACACCTACCGGGCACTGGTGGCTCACACCTGTGATCCTAGCTACTCAGGAGGCAGAGATCTGTGGATCGTGGTTCAAAGGCAGCCCAGGTAGAAAAGCCCCTATGAGACTCATATCTCCAACTAACCACTCAAAAACTAGAAGTGGTGCTGTGGCTGGAGGGGTAGAATGCTAGTTTTGAGCACAAAGAGGCTTAGGGACAGCTCCCAGACCCTGAATCAGGATGAGACTGGGGACTCTGTACCTGCAACTTCAACTACAAGAAAGAAAACAAGCAGAACAATGCTTAACCCAGCAAGAGGTTATACAGCACAGATATCTGGAGACAGAAAAATCTCTCTAATCATCTCAGGTCGACAACCTTCTAATGGGATCCTGACTGTGTTCCTTCCCATTTTGGTGAACTTGACCTTGGGGAAATTACTTTCTCTGCTTGCTTCATTGTTCTCGAGTCTCCAATGGAACAACAATAACAGTGGTTTCGATGATAAATACTGTTATTATGGTTGAATCTACTTGATAGACCAACAGTGTGTGTGTGTGGGGGGGAGAGCTTGGCTGAAATGTGAATATGAAATGATTGCTCAAGCTTCATGTTTGAAATGGCTATAGGTCCTACATAATCTATTCTATCCCCAGCAGCTCCCTGGCCTTAGTTTATAGGCCCTCCTCTCTTCTTACCTGGCCACCCTCCTCTTCGCTTTTTCCAATACAGGTAGCACAAGGGCCTTGAATTGGTCCCTCTCTAGACCTGGTTATTCATACGTCTATTTCTGTCATGTCCTTTCCTATGAGAGCATCCAATTGAAAATTTCTACCATTCCTCCCTTCTCATCACACTGGTTAATAAACAACTGTTGGGTAAGTGCATAGATAGATGGGTGGGTGGATGATGGACAGATGCGTGTGTGGATAGATGGGTTGCTGCATGGATGGATCCATGCATGCATGTATTGATGATACATGGATGGATGGTTGAATGGCTAAATGAATGATGGATACATCAATGGATGCGTGAGTGCATGGATGAGTGGTTCTACAGAGCATGAGTTAAATGCCTTTTCCTAAGACACATGGGTCGAGGCTCTCTGGACAGTACAGAGACTAGAGGGTGGTAGATGGGTAACAACAGACTGAACAGACGGTATTTACTACTTTCACCAGAAGTGCCCCTTCATCTCCTGGTCTAGTAAAGTTCCTGAAGAAGTAAAGCCACAGGCTTGCCTCTCTGTCTTTTCTAGGTTTCCTAGTGTTCCTCAGGAAACAGCAGTACTGGTTAGGAAGTATGGTGTTGAGTGCTTTGTAACACTCCTCTATAACCCCAGGTTGCTGTGGATGGGATCAGTAAGAAAGGAGAAAGCACAGAGAAAGGTATGGTTCTCAAAAGAGAGAGGACCAGGCAGCAGACAAAGAAGTGGAGACAACCTGCTTGAGTATCACCTTATGAAAAGCAAAAATCTTACTATATGAATGTGCAAACTTTACAAACCTCAGTCGCTTTCCACCACCAAGGCAGAGTTACAGTCACGGCAGAGTAAACTATCATTGCATGGCGAAATGGCCATTTCTAGTTCCCAGAGAATTGGTGGCCCATAGGTTTTTTTTTTCATAACCCAGTTCAAATCCCTGTTTCTTACTTCTCCTGTTTTACTGGTTATTTTTCCCCCTCATGGGCAAAGATCTCCCTCGGTGGCGATAATTTCCATAATCTTGTCACCTTAATTGCTGCTGTCACTGTAAAGAATTGAAATTAATTTTGATTTCTTTTTGTTTCTGCTTAGCACTTCGAATGTGACTAATAGGATTATTTTTGGCATTGGCTTGGAGCAGGGTTTCCAGGAGTTTGAAGAGCAACGTTGGCCTGCACTTTTCCTCAGGGACCACTTTCTGTTCAGAGTCCCTCCAGTCTCTGGAAAAATCTCAGGGAAGAGGGTCATTTGGTTTGTGATCATGTTGGCCATGGCATATACATGGAGCAAGCTTTGCACCATGATGTCTGTAGTGGATATTGTTTAAATGGCTACTTTTTAATTTCCTACACATCGACTCCATTCCTGTTCTGGTATGAAACTACCAGATTCTCACAGACTGTCCTTGACCTGACCTTGTGTGCTTGTATGATAGGGTTCTAGCCAGTTTCCTTCTTCGTTATTTATCTATATTCTGATTATGTAATTATATTGCTTGTCACCATTTATCATTGCATATGTCTCTGTTGACCCATTTATTCTCTGCCTCTTCCCATTGATTTTAAAGACCATAGCAGTAAAGACTACCTTTGCTGCATCTTTTTAACCAATGGATCTTTTGTATCTGCCACTGTGCCAGGCACATGGTAGGCTGACACCATACATATATTTGATAAATAAACAACTAGTAGGCTACACAGACAAGACACTGCCTTGAAGTCATTCTAGTAGCTTGTCTCTGCCTTCCTGGGACAGAGCACTTCCTGCACAGGCCTATTTGAGCACCCTGTGCAGGTCAGAATGTGACAGCCACATACCATGTGGCTCAGCCAGGACCTGGAAAGTCCAAGAATTATGGGGCTTAGTCAGCTGGAGTCTTCTGCTGTGTGCTCAAATGCTAGCTTGCTTCGCAGTGGTTTGGAGAGAAGAATCTGACAGACCACCTGTAAGAATATAACCTACAACTCTTTCCTTGTGCACGAAGTATTGCTAAGTGTACCCTTAGTTCATTTATTCCTCTCCCATCTTTCTACATTCTCTGTCAACATCAACCTATCATTTACCAATCAATCTACATCCAGGACTCTAACTATATCTAATCTGTCCATTCTGTCAGCAAGTACTTTGAAGATCCTGTATTATGTGCCAGACATCTTTCCATGTATTTGAATGCAATGATAAAGAAAACAGATGAGTCCTATCCCTAAGGAAGCTGCTGATAAGTAGCAGGCAAGGAATTGGTAAGGAGTCTAAAGCCATATAATTACAAAGGCAGTGCCATGGATACGAACACACTCACACTTGCCCCGCCCATCAGTTCTCTTCCATGACCTTCATCATCCTCAAACACCTGAACCTCCCTCACCATCTCATTTCCCCTCCTCCTTATCATCTCATGGTTTGTTCCGTCCTTCCATCCATTTTTTTTTACCTGATGGACTTCTGTTGTTTCTGTCTCTCTGTCGAGCTCAGGGGGTTTTGTTGTTGTTGTTGTTTTTCCTCCTTCAAATCCAAAATGATTTCTCACCTCCTGCGCTGAATCACGGGTTCTGGGGCTAGCCTGAGCATTGCAGGATATGGAGGAGTGTCCTGGCCTATGCCCAGTAGATGACAGTAGCACCTCTCTTCACTGCTACTTTTTAGAAAGTAAAAGTCATTTGAAAGAATTTCCGAATATTTCCTGGGTGGGAAAAATGCGCGCTTGGTTGAGAACCACAGCTTGGAAGGAAGGGGGTGGGGCTTGACTTGTCATTGGAAGGTGAAGTTGCCCCACTTAGACAGCCTCCACTGTCAGTCAACCTTCACCCCTTCCTCCAGCCAATGGTTGGCTGCCATTAAAATTCCCCCTCCGAGGAACACTGGACTGATTGCAGGAGTTCCACCCTGTTGCAGGTTTCCCATGAGACCAACCTAGCTTTCCACAAGCTTCCTAAAGCTGCATTTCCTGAGCCTAATTCTTTCACTTCTTTGGTTCTTGTAAGAGCTGTCCTACATTCTTCCAGTGAGCTCCCCAATTTTTGTGATTTATCACCAAAGGATCCTAACTTGCACATCCTCCTACTCACTTTCCAATTTTTAGGGTTCCAGTAGTAACATTGCCACCTCATCTTCATTTGTCTCTCCTTCCTTCCTCTCTCCCTGTCTCTGTCTGTCTCTGTCTCTCTCTCTGTTTCTCTGTCTCTCTGTCTCTCTCTTTCTCTGTGTGCTGCACCGTGAATATCTTCTCCACCTCGCCCACCCACCTGGTTCTCTATCCTTCAAGACCCAGGGCTAATAATACTGTATGAATATTCCAGGCACCCTTCTTTTTCTTCCACATGGCTGCATGCCTTGACTCTCCTATGTATTCTAATTCACACGGGGCTGTGTTTGTTTGCATGTTTGTCTTGCTGCTGTGGCGTGATCTGCTTTGGGGGTGCTCAGAGCACCCGGCTCCTTCTCTAGTCATTTCTCTTTGCATGGATGAGTAGGTGGATGGACGCACTGACCCCGAGCAAGGACAGAAGGTTTGAGAATTGTCCGTCTTCAGGACTGAGAGCAATTGTGCTGACTTGTCCCAGAATAAACCTTTCGTAGGTCTTGTGCTCATATGTTCAAAGTGCCTAGGGCCAAAATCAAAGAGTTATTTCTCCAGATGCACAGAGGACAAATAGCATAAAGTCACTGTGACCTCTGAGATCCTGCTTTCTTCAAAAATAACATGGCTTTTTCCCCCCTGCTTGATTATAAAAGCAGTACAAATAAATTGTGGAAAAGTTATATAATAAGAGCAGGCCACGAAGGAGAAAATAAGGATGGTGTATAACCCCAGCTTGTAGAGTTACTTTCATACACTTTTTGTTACAAATTATCTCCCATTTGATCCTAAATAATGCTCCTTTTCAGCCAGGCAGGGTATGATCTTTGCTACTTAGGAGTGAGAAATAGGAGGATTGTGGTTTGAGGCCAGCCCTGGGGAGGAGGAGGGGAGAGTCTGAGCCTTTATCTCAAGTGGCTGAATTCAATGGTACATGCCAATTATCCTGGCCACAGGGGAAGCACAGATAGAAAGATCACAGTCCAGGCTGCTACAAGGCAGAAAGCAGGCCTTTATCTTCAAAGATAACCCATGCAAAAAGGGCTGGTGGCCTGACTCAAGTGCAATGCGTTCACATAGCAAGTGTGAACCCTGTGTGTGTGTTGCCCATTCACTTGTGGATGTTTTTGTTTCAATGTTGTTACTGCTCCCGTGAAAGAATTTTTTTTTAGGTGTCCTAATCGTTCCCTTTCAAATGCATAGACACATGTCGCCCCAGTGGTTTTGTAACTTCTCACTTTTGGAATATACTTAGGATTTCCAATCTTCCTTTGCTCTCTAAGGAGGCAGTTACATCTCAGAGAAGCAAGGGTCATTTTCTTCTTAGTCCCTTATTTAGCAGAACCCTTCAAGTTGAGCAAAATAGCCATACTGTGCATGATAACAGGGGCTAAGACCATCTATTCCTATGCTGATAGCCACTGTTTGGAGATATTATAAAGTTATACTGAGGCAAGTGGGTTTTGTGCTGATTTAATCAGTAATGAGCAGTGGTTTTATTTAATAAATTTTACTGCTGGTTATCGAGGTGGCTGGGTCGAGGTGGTTGTCATGAGCCACTTAGAAATGCAGTGGGTGAGAAGAAAAATAAACCCTCCCTCCTCAAACTTAATGCTGTAGGAGAAAAGTGTGAGCCCAGTGTGGCATTTTAGTCTTTCTAGGTAAGCCATCTTGTTGTGTGCTGTCTTGTTGTAGCTTGCTACACCCAGCTATGTGGAACAAACTTTTGAATTTGCCCTTGAAATTCTAGAATAGTTATGGGATTATTTCTAACGAGTGGCATTCATGGTCTCTATTCAAATGATGAATTTGGGTCATCCAGAAATGTGGAAGGTATTTTTCCATTTTATCTCTCTGATTTTGTCCTATTTTTTTTAAAGGGTTGCTTTTTAGAAACACCAGTTGGCGGCATGCTGAATCTCTAAATTTGGTTCCCCACATCTTCTGTTTTATTGATGATGATTTTGTGTCATTGTTCTTTGACTGTCTTCTGAGCAAGGTTTTTGCATTGGTCCTGCACAGCATTGGTTTTAGACCCCATGGTTTCCCATTGTGTTTAACGGATAATTCCATTTTGCTCTTAAATTTTTGTATTTCCAGTGTTTTTTCTTCTCTGCCTTTTATACATTTTTAGTCAGTCTCTTTTTAAACAAATAATAGTTATATGTTTTTATTGCCTGGCATGTATTTATTTTCCTCCATCAAATATTCCTCAATCCCTCTGGGATTCCCACAGTGATATATATTTACCCTAGAAAATTAGAAAAGAAAATATGGGTAAGAAAGAATATGTAAATGACCATTATTCCATTAACTCTCAAAAAAAATCCCCATCACAGTTAATATAATGAAATGTTTCCTTTCAGCTAAAATTTGCATTTCTTTTTCTTTAATCTTTTAAAGCAAAACTGAGGTGTCTTTAGCATGTACTGCTACCCTTAACTTTTAACTTTGAAACAATTATAGGCTTGTAAGAAGTTTGAAAAAAAGAAAAAAAAAGACGTCTCTCGTGCCCTTGGCTCAGTTTTTTCACTGTGCCATTGAATATAACCTTGACACAACCTCAACACCAAGAAATTTACATTGGTTGTGTAAAATAAGGTTTCCCTGGTCACAGATTTGATTGATTGAGCATTGACCATCATTTAGCATGAGCTCCTTGGTGCATGGAAGTGTGTGTGTGTGTGTGTGTGTGTGTGTGTGTGTGTGTGAGAGAGAGAGAGAGAGAGAGAGAGAGAGAGAGAGAGAGAGAGAGAGAGAGAGAGAGAGAAACAGGGGGTGGGAGAAAGAGAGAGACAGAGAGAGGGAGAGAGGGAGAGAGGAGAGAGAGAGAGAGAGAGAGAGAGAGAGAGAGAGAGAGAGAGAGAGAGAGAGAGAGAGAGAGAGAGAGAGAGATTATCTGTAGTTTTATCTGACACATACAGGCATGGGCCAGACAAAACCCAAATACAGAAATCAACACCCTGGTGTTGCCCCAGTCCTCACAACCTCTACTCCATCTGCAGGCTCTGGAACACTCCAATTTGCTTCTCTTTAGTCTTGCCATTGGCCAATCATAAGGCATAAAGCCTTGGTTAGACAGAAGGAGTAAGCATGAATTATTTATTATTCATTTTGGAGATCTGTTACAGAACCTGGTGAAATAGCTAATACTTGAGCATAGGTACATTTCCAGATCACTGAGAGTACATTTGCAAATGCTATCACAAAAACTCCCTGAACACTTTTGAGACAACTCCTCTATTAATTAGCTTGACTTAGTCATCCAACGCTCATACCATTTTGTACCCCATAAGTGCATATGTAACTATAATTTTCAAAAAGGTATATAAACAGAATCATACAGCATGTACAAAGCTGATAGTCTAGTGTAGGGTCTGCTGCCCACTATCTAGCTACTCAATAGGCATCGGTTGGGAAGATTATATATAGTTCAATGCTGGCCCTGCAGGAAGTTTAAGACATCGTCTTGACAAAGATAGTAATGGTGGTACACATTTGTCAACCTGGGAAGTATAGATAGAAAGATGGCAAAAAAAAGTGAGCCCTTATCTTAAAAACAACAACAAAAAAAAGGGCATGGTTCAAGTAGTATGCCATTTGCATAGCATATTGAAAGGCCCTGAGTTCAAACCCTAGAGAAAATGGGAGGGGCTGAAGGGAGGAGGAGAGAGGGGAGAAGGGAGGTGAAGAGGGATGGTGGAGAAAGGGGAGAAGAGGAAAGGGAAGGAAAGAGAGAAGAAAGGAAGGAATTAAGCTATTGTGAACATTCATGCATAGATTGAGATTCTGCATTATATATTGTTTTTAAAAAGCCCTCATTTTCAAAATTGGTACTTGAAGTGTTTCTCCAGGTCATTGTTGAGTTTTTGGAAACAGTTTTAATGACTGCATAGTATTCTACCATATGAAGGTAGTTCCATTTATTTAACCACTTCTCAACAAGTTCATGTTTCTTTGAGTTTTATTGACAGCCTACCAACTGCTTTTTAGAGTTTTTCCTCCTCTTTCTCATCATAAATCTTTTGAAAATATGTGCACTTTCCATGTAATTTTAGTGCAACGGCACATTTCAAGTACGGTAAGAAATTATTTTCCTATATCCCAGATTGTTGGATTTTAATTCCTCTTTAATTCTCTTGGAAATGGAAACAGGGTCAGGCAAGGCTTGATGTTTGCCAATTGACACTATGGGTGGGTTTTCCTGGCTTTCCCCATTGAGCCTGGGAGTCTTGGTGAATCTTCATCACCACCTAAGGGAGGGCTGATGAACCCGCCTGGCTGCTGTCCAGAGTGCTGAAACCTGCCGGCTATAGCTAAGCGTGGGCAGAGTCCAGCTCTTTGTCTCCCTGACATGAAAGTGAAAATGTATCCATGAATTTGTTACAACCATGGATTCCTTAGCATGGCATTTCCAAACAGCACATTCAACATGAGCCAAAGGACAAAATTTCTACTGCTCCAAACTGCTGCTCTGTGTGTGTGTGTGTGCGTGTGTGTGTGTGTGGCACACCCTGTATCCTGAACTACCCTTCCCCCCACTTTCCAGCTCACATCTTCGTTGCAACAAGGTCCCACTGTTCATTCCTTCTTCAGTCACAACTCTGGCTATCCCAGCCACCAAGTGGCTCTAATAAAGCAGCTGTATTGTGGAGAAGAGGTCAGTGGGGAAGTCAGTACTTCATTAGAACCTACTTCCTCCACACCAGAGCCACACAGATCTCAGCTCTCAGGGCTTTCCCTCTCCACCCCCCTGCCCTGCCCTTCTTCACCTTCCTGTTCTGTCTCTGGTGGACAAGAAAGAATTCCTTCAGAAGTCTGTGTGGGTGGGGCTCTTGCCAGCTTTGCATCTTGATGTGGCTCGGAGTGATTTTCACAGGGATGGGGTGTTCTACGAATCAGATGCTTCTCGCTTTCCCTCCTTGCTACCTAGAAGTCTGCAATAGTTTTGTGATCTCAAAATTTTCTGCAATACTTCACTGCTTGAAAAACACTTCTGTGCATTATCTCAGCTCATTCATCCCATGTTTGAGTACTGGTTATATAGGCCAGGCTCTGAGAATAACATAGCCCCTTCCCTTTGCTTTGCCTTAGAATTTGCCAATGACTTCACACAATATTTAGCATAAAACTTCCATCACATTCCTAGTTCACTCCCCCCTCCACCACAGTTTCCATGTCCTATCCATACCCCCCACCCCCACACTTCTCTTATAGAGCCCACTACCCACTTCCATCCAGAGAGAGTAGTTATTACCCTGGAACCTGCTTATGACTTTGGTCTGAGATGTTCTTTCTACATGGTCCTATAGCTTACTGCTTCTTGTCTTTCTAACCTCAGCTTCCACATCCTCTCCTACCAAGATCAAATATTGGCAACAAAAGCACTCCCCCCAACAACCCCTGAGCCCCAAACCAAATCATTGCTCATAGCTGCAGTCTGTAACTAGACTAGGAATGAGCAAGGCCTCCACCAGGACTCAGGTTAGACATTGTGAACACAGTGGCACCAAGCTTTCACATCCCTTGGTTTCTTGCTGTGTTCTTTCTCCTATCTGCCAATCTTCAAGTTGACAAGACCTTGCCAAGAGATGGGCAATAAGATGATGTCAGCCTAAAAGGGGATGTGGTAATGCTTACAGATCCCTTGCCAGGAACTGCTGTTGGCTTCTCTTCTCTGATTTTGAATCTGCTCATGTATAAGCCCACATTCTAGAGGAAAGAAAATAAAATAAAACAGGATTAATTTTCAAAGTGACCCCGCCATCTCTGGAAGAGCACCATTAACCTTATCTACTTAGGAACCTGGTCAGCTTCCCAGCCCCTGTTCCAAGAATGATTCACCCTATTGACGTGAGAAAACAGAGGCCCAAACACACTGGTCCTGGTGTTTACCCACAGAATGTTCCACAGGAGGCTCAGTTTGACTTTTGCTTCCCCCCCCTCCTCCTGAGGAGATGGAGGAGGGCTGGTTGCTATGGCGACACAGGATGCTGACATCTTTGCTTGGTGCTTCCAGGGAAGGTTTCCTTTTGTTCTTTCTGGGTGGAGGAGGGATGGGATGGGTTGAGCTGAGAGTGGTGCGCTGAGATTGGAGCCTCCACTCCCAACCAGGTAGATGGCATCTGATCTAGAGGCCACTGGTTGTGACTTGAACTCCCATCCCTGTGGAGATCAAGTCTCCACCTTGTTAGTCTCGGCTTCTTCCTCAGGATAAAAAAAAAAAGAACTTTGCTTCACAGAGGCTCTGCTGAGCAAATGAAGTTGTTCTTTTAAGTGATGAGGTGGACACCTACATAGGATAGAGCAAGGTGATAGGTGTTGGCCAGTACAAAGTTATCACAGCCATGGTCATCTGGATGTTTATCACCAAGACATTTCCAGGAGCTTCTATGGAGGTGACAGAGCCAGGGCTCTGGGGCAAAGAGAACAGAGGTGAAACCTTTACCCAGCCATTTATGATCTGGTGAACTCACTTATGTGCTCAAGTTCAGGTCCACCATGTTGTGAACAAATACTCATGCACGTGCCTCAGTTCCCTTATCTAGGAAAACAGACGATAGAATTTCCCCCTTCCTCCCCCTCCCCTGCCACTTCTCTTCCCCCCCCCTTTTCAGGGTTGTTTTGAAGATTCAGCAAACTTAGTTCAACCCAAGCATCTGGCACATGAGAGTTAGCCCAGACTGGATTTGAATAGATATCAAACAGCAGGGTAACATTTGATTGTAGGATAATATCTATCACTTAGGAACTTTCAAAGGCACTTCATTGTCAAGGAAGAGTAAAAAGGAAAAGAAAAGAAAATAGTATCTTACAACCTGTTTGAAATAAAATCGATTCCTTAGACAGCTCTAAAATGACCAGTGCCAGGTAGGCCTGGGTGGGCAGTCCTTTGGCCAACCAGTAGACACTTGTTAAGTACCTTCTATGTGGTCAGTTGTTTTTTCCTTTTTTTTGCCAGTCCTGGCGCTTAAACTCAGAGCCTGGGCACTGTCCTTGAGCTTTCTCAAAGCTAGCTCTCTACCACTTGAGCCACAACACCACTTCTGGCTTTTTCTGTGTACTAAGGAATTGAACCCAGGGCATTGTGTATGCTAGACAATGCCATTGGGCCACCCTGTCCTGTGGTGGTCAGTATGTTTTCTGGCATTCCACGTAAGGGAAGAACATCAAGAGGATCCACAAGGCAATGTGTGAATGAGAATGTGTATTATCACACCAGGAAGATCATTGGAAAAGGAATCCAAATGGCTCCAAAGACCTTCCAGGTGAAAGGCTCCAACGCTGTCTGCTGCTAGGGTCCTGGGTCTTTTCTAGGTCCTGGGCACCCCATTTCTTGCTCTGCTGTGATGAATGCCCAGAGTCTCAGCAGAGTAATGGGAGTTACTTCTGTGCATTGTGCCGTTGTGGTCTTCCTGTGGCTTCCACCCAGTTCACGCTGGCATAGGTCTCTTTGTTTCCCTCTTTGACCTGCCCTCTGTGTGTCCACCACATGGCATGGGCACTTGGTAGGTTTGAGGTTGAGTCTCATCAAGTCCATTGGGTTTGCTGCATCTCCTGGCAGTCCATGCAGGACACTGGATGTACAGCCTGCCTTAAAAAAATGGTTCTTGGGCCAGGAGTGCTCTAGTGGTAGAGTGCTTGCCTAGCATGCACAAGGACCTGGGTTCAATTCCTCTGTACCACATACATAGAAAAAAGCCAGAAATGGTGCTGTAGCTCAAGTGGTAGAGCTCTAGCCTTGAGAAAGCCCAAGGACAGTGCTCAGGCCCTGAGTTCAAGGCCCAGGACTGGCAAAAAAATGGTTCTTGAAGATCGTGCTTCCCATCTTATGCCTGGGGATGTCAATGCTCAAGGCAAAGAGCACAGGTCTCTGGGGTCTACCTTGGTCCAGCTACTGAGTGGCTGTGGACTTGTGTGGTGACCCAGGCGAAACAACTGAACTTTCTGTGCCTCAGTTTCCCTACTTGTAAAGTATCATCTGTCCTCTCATACCATTCTAAGACGGATTACATGAGAATGTATATGCATGGGAGGATGGGGTTACAGGCACGAAACTCAGTCAATAATGGCAATCAGTAGTAACCATTATACAAATGTACTCATCCCTTGGTCTTCTTTTAAATTATGAGATTCTTGGTAGAGTTAATGAATGTTAGCATTATTAGCCTCCATGTCAAGCAGGACACCAGTAATAGGTGATCAACCACTGATTACCTAGAGTTCCAATCTTGCCACATGAGCTGTGTGATGTTGAGCAAGACATCCAACTTTTCTGAACCTGGTTTTAAAAAAAATGTATGCTCTGTTAAGATTATGTGTGTGTGCGTGTGTGTGTACACATGCATAAACACACGCGCGCACACACAAAAGTATGCTCACACACATGCCAGAACTGAGTGTTGAACTCAGAACCTGGGTGCTGACCCTTAGATTGACTGACTGAATGATTGGTTGATTGATGCTTAGAACTCTCTGGTTAAGCCACAGTGTTAATTAGACATGAGAGTTTCATAAATTTTCCTGCCTGGGCTGACTTTGAACCTCAGATCCTCAGATCTCAGCCTCCTGAGTTGCCAGTGTTACAGGCATGAGCCACTGGTACCCAGTTTACACTAACAAAATTTCTAACTACCTTCGTTCCCTTTACTTCACCCTACAAATATTTTTAGTGCCCATCTGTGGGGGGGGAGGAGAGGGGGTGGCTGGGAACATGGATCCTACCAGAAAGTTTTGAAGGCCAAGATGCCCCATTAGATGGTAGTGTGCCCTTTCTATATGGAAGGGCTCTCTTCTAGAAAGACTCAGCACTGAACCTGGGAGTAAACTTAACTTTGGTTTGAAAACTACCCAGATGATGGAAACAGACAAAACATCTGTATTGATCTTGAAAGCCGAGGTCAGACAGGAGGTCCATGTAGTA
>JANJXV010001739.1:0-81949 GCA_024803745.1 Megascapheus bottae | reverse complement strand
CTCCATTCTATGATTTCACACACCTCCATTCTATGACTTCACACACCTCCATTCTATGACTTCACACACCTCCATTCTATGACTTCACACACTTCCATTCTGTGACTTCAAAAACCTCCATTCTATGACTTCACACACCTCCATTTTGACTTCACACACCATCATTCTATGAGTTCACCCACCGCCATTCTGACTTCACTCACCTCCATTCTATGACTTCACACAGCTCCATTCTGACTTCACACAGCTCCATTCTATAAATTCGCACACATCTATTCTGACTTCACACACCTCCATTCTGTGACTTCACACACCTCCATTCTATGACTTCACACACCTCCAATCTCTGACTTCACACACCCCCATTGTGTGACTTCACACACCTCCATTCTGTGACTTCACACACCTCTATTCTGTGACTTCACACACCTCGATTCTCACTTCACACACCGCCATTCTATGACTTCACACACCTCCATTCTGACTTCACACACCTCCATTCTATGAATTCACACAACTCCATCTGACTTCACACACCTCCATTCCATGACTTCACACACCTCCATTCGATGACTTCACACACCTCCATTCTTTGACTGCATGCACCTCCATTCTATGAGTTCACACACCTCCATTCTGTGACTTCACACACCTTTATTGTTTGACTTCACACACCTCCATTCCATGACTTCACACACCTCCATTCTATGAGTTCACACACCTCCATTCTATGATTCACACACCTCCATTTTGACTTCACACACCTCCATTCTTTGACTTCATACACCTTCGTTCTCACTTCAGAAACATCCTTTCTATGACTTCAGGCACCTCCATTCTATGACTTCACAAACCTCCGTTCTGTGACCACACACCTCCATTCTGAGTTCCCACACCTCCATTCTGTGACTTCACCCTCCTCCATCCTGACTTCACACACCTCCTTTCTGACTTCACAAACCTCAATTCTTTGACTTCACACACCTCCATTCTATGATTTCACAGTCTTCCATTCTATGAATTCACACACCTCCATTCTATGGCTTCACACACCTCATTTCTGAGTTGACACACCTCCATTCTGTGATTTCACACACCTCCAATTTGACTTCACACACCCCCATTCTATGACTTCACACACCTCCATTGTGACTTTACACACTCCATTCTATGAGTTCACACACCTCCATTCTGACTTCACACACTCCATTTTATGGCTTCACACAGCTGCATTCTGACTTCAGACACCTCCATTTGTGACTTCACACACCACAATTTTGACTTCAAACACCTTCATTCTGTGACTTCACACACCTCCATTCTATGACTTCACACACCTCCATTTTGACTTCACACACTTCCATTCTTTGACTTAACACACCTGCATTCTGTGACTTCACACACCACCATTGTTTGACTTCACAACCTATATTCTTGGACTTCACACACCTCCATTCCATGACTTCACACATTTCCATTTTATGAGTTCACACACCTCCATTTTGACTTCACACACCTCCATTCTATGACTTCACACACCTTCATTCTACTTCAGAAACATCCATTCTATGGCTTCACACACCTCCATTCTATGACTTCACAAACCTCCATTCTGTGACTTCACACAACTCCATTCTGAGTTCACACACCTCAATTCCGTGACTTCACACACCTCAATTCTCACTACACACACCTCCATTCTATGACTTCACACAATTCCATTCTATGACTTCACACACCTCCATTCTTTGACTTTACACAGCTCCATTGTGAGTTCACACACCTCCATTCTGTGACTTCACACACCTCCATTCTGTGACTTCACAAACCTCCATTCTGTGACTTCACACACCTCCATTCTATGATTTCTCACACCTCCATTGTATTAAATCACACACCTCCATTCTGTGACTTCACACACCTCCATTCTATGAGTTCACCCACGTCCATTCTATGACTTCACACACCTCCAGTCTTTGAGTTCACACCCCTCCATTCTGTGACTTCACACACCTCCATTCTGACTTCACAGAGCTCCATAAAATGACTTCACCCACCTCCATTCTGTGACTTCGCACACCTCCATTCTGACTTCACACAGCTCCATTCTCTGACTTCCCACACCTCCATTCTATGATTTCACACACCTCCATTCTATGACTTCACACACCTCCATTCTGTGACTTCACACACCTCCCTTCTGACTTCAAACACCTCCGTTCTGTGATGTAACACACCTCCATTCTTTGACTTCACACACCTCCATTCTGAGTTCGCACACCTCCATTCTGTGACTTCACACACCTCCATTCTGACTTCACACAGCTCCATTCTATGACTTCACACACCTCCATTCTGTGCCTTCACACACCTCCATTCTATGACTTAACACACCTTCATTCTTACTTAACAAACATCCATTCTATGACTTCACACACCTCCATTCTATGACTTCACACACCTCCATTCTATGACTTCACACACCTCCATTCTGTGACTTCACACACCTCAATTCTGTGACTTCACACACCTCCATTATGACTTCACACACATCCATTCTCACTTCACACACCTCCATTCTATGACTTCACACACCTCCATTCTGACTTCACACACCTAAATTCTATGACTTCACACAACTCCAATGTGACTTCACACACCTCCATTCTATGACTTCACACACCTCCATTCTCACTTTACACACCTCCATTCTTTGACTTCACACACCTCCATTCTGAGTTCGCACACCTCCATTCTGTGACTTCACACACCTCCATTCTGACTTCACACAGCTCCATTCTATGACTTCACACACCTCCATTCTGTGCCTTCACACACCTCCATTCTATGACTTAACACACCTTCATTCTTACTTAACAAACATCCATTCTATGACTTCACACACCTCCATTCTATGACTTCACACACCTCCATTCTATGACTTCACACACCTCCATTCTGTGACTTCACACACCTCAATTCTGTGACTTCACACACCTCCATTATGACTTCACACACATCCATTCTCACTTCACACACCTCCATTCTATGACTTCACACACCTCCATTCTGACTTCACACACCTCCATTCTATGACTTCACACAACTCCAATGTGACTTCACACACCTCCATTCTATGACTTCACACACCTCCATTCTCACTTCACACACCTCCATTCTCTGACTTCACACATCTCCATTCTGACTTCACACACCTCCATTCTATGACTTCACACAACTCCATTCTGACTTCACACACCTCCATTCTGTGACTTCACACACGTCCATTATATGACTTTACACACCTCCATTCTGTGACTTCACACACCTCCCTTCTATGACTTCACACACCTACAGTTTGACTTCACACACCTCCATTCTATGACTTCACACACCTCCATTCTGTGACTTCAAAAACCTCCATTCTATGACTTCACACACCTCCATTGTGACTTCACACACCATCATTCTATGAGTTCACACACCGCCATTCTGACTTCACTCACCTCCATTCTATGACTTCACACAGCTCCATTCTGACTTCACACAGCTTCATTCTATAAATTCGCACACATCTATTCTGACTTCACACACCTCCATTGTGTGACTTCACACACCTCCATTCTATGACTTCACACACCTCCATTCTATGACTTCACACACCCCCATTGTGTGACTTCACAAACCTCCATTCTATGACTTCACACACCTCCATTCTGTGACTTCACACACCTCGATTCTGAGTTCACACACCTCCATTGTGAGTTCACACACCTTCATTCTGTGACTTCACACACCTCCATTCTGTGACTTCACACACCTCCATTCTGTGACTTCACACACCTCCATTCTATGATTTCTCACACCTCCATTCTATTAATTCACACACCTCCATTCTGTGACTTCACACAACTCCATTCTATGACTTCCCACACCTCCATTCTGTGACTTCACAAACCTCCATTCTGAGTTCACACACCTCAATTCCGTGGCTTCACACACCTCAATTCTCACTTCACACACCTCCATTCTATGACTTCACACAATTCCATTCTATGACTTCACACACCTCCATTCTTTGACTTCACACACTTCCATTGTGAGTTCACACACCTCCATTCTGTGACTTCACACACCTCCATTCTGTGACTTCACACACCTCCATTCTGTGACTTCACACACCTCCATTCTATGATTTCTCACACCTCCATTCTATTAATTCACACACCTCGATTCTGTGACTTCACACAACTCCATTCTATGACTTCCCACACCTCCATTCTGTGACTTCACACACCTCCATTCTGAGTTCACAAACCTCCATTCTGTGACTTAACGCACCTTCATTCTGTGACTTCACACACCTCCATTCTATGACTTCACACACCTCCATTCTATGAGTTCACACACGTCCATTCTATGACTTCACACACCTCTAGTCTTTGACTTCACACCCCTCCATTCTGTGACTTCACACACCTCCATTCTATAACTTCACACACCTCCATTATGACTTCCAACACCTCCAATCTGAGTTCACACACCTCCGTTCTGATTTCACACACCTCCATTCTATGACTTCACACACCTCCATTCTGTGACTTCACACACCTGAATTCTGTGACTTCACACGCCTCCATTATGACTTCACACACCTCCATTCTATGACTTCACACACCTCCATTCTATGACTTCACACACCTAGATTCTGTGACTTCACACACCTCCATTCTGAGTTCACACACCTCCATTCTGTGACTTCACACACCTCCATTCTGACTTCACAGAGCTCCATAAAATGACTTCACCCACCTCCATTCTGTGACTTCGCACACCTCCATTCTGACTTCACACAGCTCCATTCTCTGACTTCCCACACCTCCATTCTATGATTTCACACACCTCCATTCTGTGACTTCACACACCTCCATTCTGTGTCTTCACACACCTCCCTTCTGAGTTCAAACAGCCCCGTTCTGTGATGTAACACACCTCCATTCTGTGACTTCACACACCTCAATTCTGACTTCACACAGCTCCATTCTATGACTTCACACACCTCCATTCTGTGCCTTCCCACAGCTCCATTCTATGACTTAACACACCTTCATTCTTACTTAACAAACATCCATTCTATGACTTCACACACCTCCATTCTATGACTTCACACACCTCCATTCTATGACTTCACACACCTCCATTCTGTGACTTCACACACCTCAATTCTGTGACTTCACACACCTCCATTATGACTTCACACACATCCATTCTATGACTTCACACACCTCCATTCTATGACTTCACATACCTCCATTCTGTGATTTCACACACCTCCATTCTGAGTTCACACACCTCCATTCTGTGACTTCACACACCTCCAATCTGACTTCACACACCTCCATTCTATGACTTCACACACCTCCATTCTGTGACTTCACACACCTCAATTCTGTGACTTCACACACCTCCATTATGACTTCACACACATCCATTCTCACTTCACACACCTCCATTCTATGACTTCACACACCTCCATTCTGACTTCACACACCTCCATTCTATGACTTCACACAACTCCAATGTGACTTCACACACCTCCATTCTATGACTTCACACACCTCCATTCTAACTTCACACACCTCCACTCTCTGACTTCACACATCTCCATTCTGACTTCACACACCTCCATTCTATGACTTCACACAACTCCATTCTGACTTCACACACCTCCATTCTGTGACTTCACACACCTCCATTATATGACTTTACACACCTCCATTCTGTGACTTCACACACCTCCCTTCTATGACTTCACACACCTACAGTTTGACTTCACACACCTCCATTCTATGACTTCACACACCTCCATTCTGTGACGTCAAAAACCTCCATTCTATGACTTCACACACCTCCATTGTGACTTCACACACCATCATTTTATGAGTTCACACACCGCCATTCTGACTTCACTCACCTCCATTCTATGACTTCACACAGCTCCATTCTGACTTCACACAGCTTCATTCTATAAATTCGCACACATCTATTCTGACTTCACACACCTCCATTGTGTGACTTCACACACCTCCATTCTATGACTTCACACACCTCCATTCTATGACTTCACACACCCCCATTGTGTGACTTCACAAACCTCCATTCTATGACTTCACACACCTCCATTCTGTGACTTCACACACCTCGATTCTGAGTTCACACACCTCCATTGTGAGTTCACACACCTTCATTCTGTGACTTCACACACCTCCATTCTGTGACTTCACACACCTCCATTCTGTGACTTCACACACCTCCATTCTATGATTTCTCACACCTCCATTCTATTAATTCACACATCTCCATTCTGTGACTTCACACAACTCCATTCTATGACTTCCCACACCTCCATTCTGTGACTTCACAAACCTCCATTCTGAGTTCACACACCTCAATTCCGTGGCTTCACACACCTCAATTCTCACTTCACACACCTCCATTCTATGACTTCACACAATTCCATTCTATGACTTCACACACCTCCATTCTTTGACTTCACACATTTCCATTGTGAGTTCACACACCTCCATTCTGTGACTTCACACACCTCCATTCTGTGACTTCACACACCTCCATTGTGTGACTTCACACACCTCCATTCTATGATTTCTCACACCTCCATTCTATTAATTCACACACCTCGATTCTGTGACTTCACACAACTCCATTCTATGACTTCCCACACCTCCATTCTGTGACTTCACACACCTCCATTCTGAGTTCACAAACCTCCATTCTGTGACTTAACGCACCTTCATTCTGTGACTTCACACACCTCCATTCTATGACTTCACACACCTCCATTCTATGAGTTCACACACGTCCATTCTATGACTTCACACACCTCTAGTCTTTGACTTCACACCCCTCCATTCTGTGACTTCACACACCTCCATTTTATAACTTCACACACCTCCATTATGACTTCCAACACCTCCAATCTGAGTTCACACACCTCCGTTCTGATTTCACACACCTCCATTCTATGACTTCACACACCTCCATTCTGTGACTTCACACACCTGAATTCTGTGACTTCACACGCCTCCATTATGACTTCACACACCTCCATTCTATGACTTCACACACCTCCATTCTATGACTTCACACACCTAGATTCTGTGACTTCACACACCTCCATTCTGAGTTCACACACCTCCATTCTGTGACTTCACACACCTCCATTCTGACTTCACAGAGCTCCATAAAATGACTTCACCCACCTCCATTCTGTGACTTCGCACACCTCCATTCTGACTTCACACAGCTCCATTCTCTGACTTCCCACACCTCCATTCTATGATTTCACACACCTCCATTCTGTGACTTCACACACCTCCATTCTGTGTCTTCACACACCTCCCTTCTGAGTTCAAACAGCCCCGTTCTGTGATGTAACACACCTCCATTCTGTGACTTCACACACCTCAATTCTGACTTCACACAGCTCCATTCTATGACTTCACACACCTCCATTCTGTGCCTTCCCACAGCTCCATTCTATGACTTAACACACCTTCATTCTTACTTAACAAACATCCATTCTATGACTTCACACACCTCCATTCTATGACTTCACACACCTCCATTCTATGACTTCACACACCTCCATTCTGTGACTTCACACACCTCAATTCTGTGACTTCACACACCTCCATTATGACTTCACACACATCCATTCTATGACTTCACACACCTCCATTCTATGACTTCACATACCTCCATTCTGTGATTTCACACACCTCCATTCTGAGTTCACACACCTCCATTCTGTGACTTCACACACCTCCAATCTGACTTCACACACCTCCATTCTATGACTTCACAAACCTCCATTCTGTGACTTCACACACCTCCATTCTGTGACTTCACACACCTCCATTGTGACTTCACACACCTCCATTCTATGACTTCACACACCTCCATTCTGACTTCCCACACCTCCATTCTATGACTTCACACAACTCCATTCTGACTTCACACACCTCCATTCTGTGACTTCACACACCTCCATTATATGACTTTACACACCTCCATTCTGTGACTTCACACACCTCCATTCTATGATTTCACACACCTCCATTCTATGACTTCACACACCTCCATTCTATGACTTCACACACCTCCATTCTATGACTTCACACACCTCCATTCTGTGACTTCAAAAACCTCCATTCTATGACTTCACACACCTCCATTTTGACTTCACACACCATCATTCTATGAGTTCACCCACCGCCATTCTGACTTCACTCACCTCCATTCTATGACTTCACACAGCTCCATTCTGACTTCACACAGCTCCATTCTATAAATTCGCACACATCTATTCTGACTTCACACACCTCCATTCTGTGACTTCACACACCTCCATTCTATGACTTCACACAGCTCCATTCTGACTTCACACAGCTCCATTCTATAAATTCGCACACATCTATTCTGACTTCACACACCTCCATTCTGTGACTTCACACACCTCCATTCTATGACTTCACACACCTCCAATCTCTGACTTCACACACCCCCATTGTGTGACTTCACACACCTCAATTCTGTGACTTCACACACCTCCATTATGACTTCACACACATCCATTCTCACTTCACACACCTCCATTCTATGACTTCACACACCTCCATTCTGACTTCACACACCTCCATTCTATGACTTCACACAACTCCAATGTGACTTCACACACCTCCATTCTATGGCTTCACACACCTCATTTCTGAGTTGACACACCTCCATTCTGTGAATTCACACACCTCCAATTTGACTTCACACACCCCCATTCTATGACTTCACACACCTCCATTGTGACTTTACACACTCCATTCTATGAGTTCACACACCTCCATTCTGACTTCACACACTCCATTCTATGGCTTCACACAGCTGCATTCTGACTTCAGACACCTCCATTTGTGACTTCACACACCACAATTTTGACTTTACACACCTCCATTCTGTGACTTCACACACCTCCCTTCTATGACTTCACACACCTACAGTTTCACTTCACACACCTCCATTCTATGACTTCACACACCTCCATTCTGTGACTTCAAAAACCTCCATTCTATGACTTCACACACCTCCATTGTGACTTCACACACCATCATTCTATGAGTTCACACACCGCCATTCTGACTTCACTCACCTCCATTCTATGACTTCACACAGCTCCATTCTGACTTCACACAGCTCCATTCTATAAATTCGCACACATCTATTCTGACTTCACACACCTCCATTGTGTGACTTCACACACCTCCATTCTATGATTTCACACACCTCCATTCTATGACTTCACACACCCCCATTGTGTGACTTCACAAACCTCCATTCTATGACTTCACACACCTCCATTCTGTGACTTCACACACCTCGATTCTGAGTTCACACACCTCCATTGTGAGTTCACACACCTTCATTCTGTGACTTCACACACCTCCATTCTGTGACTTCACACACCTCCATTCTGTGACTTCACACACCTCCATTCTATGATTTCTCACACCTCCATTCTATTAATTCACACACCTCCATTCTGTGACTTCAAACAACTCCATTCTATGACTTCCCACACCTCCATTCTGTGACTTCACAAACCTCCATTCTGAGTTCACACACCTCAATTCCGTGGCTTCACACACCTGAATTCTCACTTCACACACCTCCATTCTATGACTTCACACAATTCCATTCTATGACTTCACACACCTCCATTCTTTGACTTCACACACTTCCATTGTGAGTTCACACACCTCCATTCTGTGACTTCACACACCTCCATTCTGTGACTTCACACACCTCCATTCTGTGACTTCACACACCTCCATTCTATGATTTCTCACACCTCCATTCTATTAATTCACACAACTCGATTCTGTGACTTCACACAACTCCATTCTATGACTTCCCACACCTCCATTCTGTGACTTCACACACCTCCATTCTGAGTTCACAAACCTCCATTCTGTGACTTAACGCACCTTCATTCTGTGACTTCACACACCTCCATTCTATGACTTCACACACCTCCATTCTATGAGTTCACACACGTCCATTCTATGACTTCACACACCTCTAGTCTTTGACTTCACACCCCTCCATTCTGTGACTTCACACACCTCCATTCTATAACTTCACACACCTCCATTATGACTTCCAACACCTCCAATCTGAGTTCACACACCTCCGTTCTGATTTCACACACCTCCATTCTATGACTTCACACACCTCCATTCTGTGACTTCACACACCTGAATTCTGTGACTTCACACGCCTCCATTATGACTTCACACACCTCCATTCTATGACTTCACACACCTCCATTCTATGACTTCACACACCTAGATTCTGTGACTTCACACACCTCCATTCTGAGTTCACACACCTCCATTCTGTGACTTCACACACCTCCATTCTGACTTCACAGAGCTCCATAAAATGACTTCACCCACCTCCATTCTGTGACTTCGCACACCTCCATTCTGACTTCACACAGCTCCATTCTCTGACTTCCCACACCTCCATTCTATGATTTCACACACCTCCATTCTGTGACTTCACACACCTCCATTCTGTGACTTCACACACCTCAATTCTGACTTCACACAGCTCCATTCTATGACTTCACACACCTCCATTCTGTGCCTTCCCACAGCTCCATTCTATGACTTAACACACCTTCATTCTTACTTAACAAACATCCATTCTATGACTTCACACACCTCCATTCTATGACTTCACACACCTCCATTCTATGACTTCACACACCTCCATTCTGTGACTTCACACACCTCAATTCTGTGACTTCACACACCTCCATTATGACTTCACACACATCCATTCTATGACTTCACACACCTCCATTCTGTGACTTCACATACCTCCATTCTGTGACTTCACACACCTCCATTCTGAGTTCACACACCTCCATTCTGTGACTTCACACACCTCCAATCTGACTTCACACACCTCCATTCTATGACTTCACAAACCTCCATTCTGTGACTTCACACACCTCCATTCTATGACTTCACACACCTCCATTGTGACTTCACACACCTCCATTCTATGACTTCACACACTTCCATTCTGACTTCCCACACCTCCATTCTATGACTTCACACAACTCCATTCTGACTTCACATACCTCCATTCTGTGACTTCACACACCTCCATTATATGACTTTACACACCTCCATTCTGTGACTTCACACACCTCCATTCTATGATTTCACACACCTGCATTCTATGACTTCACACACCTCCATTCTATGACTTCACACACCTCCATTCTATGACTTCACACACCTCCATTCTGTGACTTCAAAAACCTCCATTCTATGACTTCACACACCTCCATTTTGACTTCACACACCATCATTCTATGAGTTCACCCACCGCCATTCTGACTTCACTCACCTCCATTCTATGACTTCACACAGCTCCATTCTGACTTCACACAGCTCCATTCTATAAATTCGCACACATCTATTCTGACTTCACACACCTCCATTCTGTGACTTCACACACCTCCATTCTATGACTTCACACACCTCCAATCTCTGACTTCACACACCCCCATTGTGTGACTTCACACACCTCAATTCTGTGACTTCACACACCTCCATTATGACTTCACACACATCCATTCTCACTTCACACACCTCCATTCTATGACTTCACACACCTCCATTCTGACTTCACACACCTCCATTCTATGACTTCACACAACTCCAATGTGTCTTCACACACCTCCATTCTATGGCTTCACACACCTCATTTCTGAGTTGACACACCTCCATTCTGTGATTTCACACACCTCCAATTTGACTTCACACACCCCCATTCTATGACTTCACACACCTCCATTGTGACTTTACACACTCCATTCTATGAGTTCACACACCTCCATTCTGACTTCACACACTCCATTCTATGGCTTCACACAGCTGCATTCTGACTTCAGACACCTCCATTTGTGACTTCACACACCACAATTTTGACTTCAAACACCTTCATTCTGTGACTTCACACACCTCCATTTTGACTTCACACACTTCCATTCTTTGACTTAACACACCTGCATTCTGTGACTTCACACACCACCATTGTTTGACTTCACAACCTATATTCTTGGACTTCACACACCTCCATTCCATGACTTCACACATTTCCATTTTATGAGTTCACACACCTCCATTTTGACTTCACACACCTCCATTCTATGACTTCACACACCTTCATTCTACTTCAGAAACATCCATTCTATGGCTTCACACACCTCCATTCTATGACTTCACAAACCTCCATTCTGTGACTTCACACACCTCCATTCTGAGTTCACACACCTCAATTCCGTGACTTCACACACCTCAATTCTCACTACACACACCTCCATTCTATGACTTCACACAATTCCATTCTATGACTTCACACACCTCCATTCTTTGACTTTACACAGCTCCATTGTGAGTTCACACACCTCCATTCTGTGACTTCACACACCTCCATTCTGTGACTTCACACACCTCCATTCTGTGACTTCACACACCTCCATTCTATGATTTCTCACACCTCCATTGTATTAAATCACCCACCTCCATTCTGTGACTTCACACAACTCCATTCTATGACTTCCCACACCTCCATTCTGTGACTTCACAAACCTCCATTCTGAGTTCACACACCTCAATTCCGTGACTTCACACACCTCAATTCTCACTTCACACACCTCCATTCTATGACTTCACACAATTCCATTCTATGACTTCACACACCTCCATTCTTTGACTTCACACACCTCCATTGTGAGTTCACACACCTCCATTCTGTGACTTCACACACCTCCATTCTGTGACTTCACACACCTCCACTCTGTGACTTCACACACCTCCATTCTATGATTTCTCACACCTCCATTCTATTAATTCACACACCTCCATTCTGTGACTTCACACAACTCCATTCTATGACTTCCCACACCGCCATTCTTTGACTTCACACACCTCCATTCTGAGTTCACAAACCTCCATTCTGTGACTTAACGCACCTTCATTCTGTGACTTCACACACCTCCATTCTATGACTTCACACACCTCCATTCTATGAGTTCACACACGTCCATTCTATGACTTCACACACCTCCAGTCTTTGAGTTCACACCCCTCCATTCTGTGACTTCACACACCTCCATTCTGACTTCACAGAGCTCCATAAAATGACTTCACCCACCTCCATTCTGTGACTTCGCACACCTCCATTCTGACTTCACACAGCTCCATTCTCTGACTTCCCACACCTCCATTCTATGATTTCACACACCTCCATTCTATGACTTCACACACCTCCATTCTGTGACTTCACACACCTCCCTTCTGAGTTCAAACACCTCCGTTCTGTGATGTAACACACCTCCATTCTGTGACTTCACACACCTCCATTCTGAGTTCGCACACCTCCATTCTGTGACTTCACACACCTCCATTCTGACTTCACACAGCTCCATTCTATGACTTCACACACCTCCATTCTGTGCTTTCACACACCTCCATTCTATGACTTAACACACCTTCATTCTTACTTAACAAACATCCATTCTATGACTTCACACACCTCCATTCTATGACTTCACACACCTCCATTCTATGACTTCACACACCTCCATTCTGTGACTTCACACACCTCAATTCTGTGACTTCACACACCTCCATTATGACTTCACACACATCCATTCTCACTTCACACACCTCCATTCTATGACTTCACACGCCTCCATTATGACTTCACACACCTCCATTCTATGACTTCACACACCTCCATTCTATGACTTCACACACCTAGATTCTGTGATTTCACACACCTCCATTCTGAGTTCACACACCTCCATTCTGTGACTTCACACACCTCCATTCTGACTTCACAGAGCTCCATAAAATGACTTCACCCACCTCCATTCTGTGACTTCGCACACCTCCATTCTGACTTCACACAGCTCCATTCTCTGACTTCCCACACCTCCATTCTATGATTTCACACACCTCCATTCTGTGACTTCACACACCTCCATTCTGTGTCTTCACACACCTCCCTTCTGAGTTCAAAGAGCCCCGTTCTGTGATGTAACACACCTCCATTCTGTGACTTCACACATCTCCATTCTGAGTTCGCACACCTCCATTCTGTGACTTCACACACCTCTATTCTGACTTCACACAGCTCCATTCTATGACTTCACACACCTCCATTCTGTGCCTTCCCACAGCTCCATTCTATGACTTAACACACCTTCATTCTTACTTAACAAACATCCATTCTATGACTTCACACACCTCCATTCTATGACTTCACTCACCTCCATTCTATGACTTCACACACCTCCATTCTGTGACTTCACACACCTCAATTCTGTGACTTCACACACCTCCATTATGACTTCACACACATCCATTCTATGACTTCACACACCTCCATTCTATGACTTCACACACCTCCATTCTGTGACTTCACACACCTCCATTCTGAGTTCACACACCTCCATTCTGTGACTTCACACACCTCCAATCTGACTTCACACACCTCCATTCTATGACTTCACAAACCTCCATTCTGTGACTTCACACACCTCCATTCTATGACTTCACACACCTCCATTGTGACTTCACACACCTCCATTCTATGACTTCACACACCTCCATTCTGACTTCCCACACCTCCATTCTATGACTTCACACAACTCCATTCTGACTTCACACACCTCCATTCTGTGACTTCACACACCTCCATTATATGACTTTACACACCTCCATTCTGTGACTTCACACACCTCCATTCTATGATTTCACACACCTCCATTCTATGACTTCACACACCTCCATTCTATGACTTCACACACCTCCATTCTATGACTTCACACACCTCCATTCTGTGACTTCAAAAACCTCCATTCTATGACTTCACACACCTCCATTTTGACTTCACACACCATCATTCTATGAGTTCACCCACCGCCATTCTGACTTCACTCACCTCCATTCTATGACTTCACACAGCTCCATTCAGACTTCACACAGCTCCATTCTATAAATTCGCACACATCTATTCTGACTTCACACACCTCCATTCTGTGACTTCACACACCTCCATTCTATGACTTCACACACCTCCAATCTCTGACTTCACACACCCCCATTGTGTGACTTCACACACCTCCATTCTGTGACTTCACACACCTCCATTCTGTGACTTCACACACCCCCATTGTGTGACTTCACAAACCTCCATTCTATGACTTCACACACCTCCATTCTGTGACTTCACACACCTCGATTCTGAGTTCACACACCTCCATTGTGAGTTCACACACCTTCATTCTGTGACTTCACACACCTCCATTCTGTGACTTCACACACCTCCATTCTGTGACTTCACACACCTCCATTCTATGATTTCTCACACCTCCATTCTATTAATTCACACACCTCCATTCTGTGACTTCAAACAACTCCATTCTATGACTTCCCACACCTCCATTCTGTGACTTCACAAACCTCCATTCTGAGTTCACACACCTCAATTCCGTGGCTTCACACACCTCAATTCTCACTTCACACACCTCCATTCTATGACTTCACACAATTCCATTCTATGACTTCACACACCTCCATTCTTTGACTTCACACACTTCCATTGTGAGTTCACACACCTCCATTCTGTGACTTCACACACCTCCATTCTGTGACTTCACACACCTCCATTCTGTGACTTCACACACCTCCATTCTATGATTTCTCACACCTCCATTCTATTAATTCACACACCTCGATTCTGTGACTTCACACAACTCCATTCTATGACTTCCCACACCTCCATTCTGTGACTTCACACACCTCCATTCTGAATTCACAAACCTCCATTCTGTGACTTAACGCACCTTCATTCTGTGACTTCACACACCTCCATTCTATGACTTCACACACCTCCATTCTATGAGTTCACACACGTCCATTCTATGACTTCACACACCTCTAGTCTTTGACTTCACACCCCTCCATTCTGTGACTTCACACACCTCCATTCTATAACTTCACACACCTCCATTATGACTTCCAACACCTCCAATCTGAGTTCACACACCTCCGTTCTGATTTCACACACCTCCATTCTATGACTTCACACACCTCCATTCTGTGACTTCACACACCTGAATTCTGTGACTTCACACGCCTCCATTATGACTTCACACACCTCCATTCTATGACTTCACACACCTCCATTCTATGACTTCACACACCTAGATTCTGTGACTTCACACACCTCCATTCTGAGTTCACACACCTCCATTCTGTGACTTCACACACCTCCATTCTGACTTCACAGAGCTCCATAAAATGACTTCACCCACCTCCATTCTGTGACTTCGCACACCTCCATTCTGACTTCACACAGCTCCATTCTCTGACT
Organism: Megascapheus bottae; assembly: GCA_024803745.1. NCBI lineage: Eukaryota > Metazoa > Chordata > Mammalia > Rodentia > Geomyidae > Megascapheus > Megascapheus bottae. The sequence continues at coordinate 65,416 of JANJXV010001739.1, read as the reverse complement.
TCCCACACCTCCATTCTATGATTTCACACACCTCCATTCTGTGACTTCACACACCTCCATTCTGGGTCTTCACACACCTCCCTTCTGAGTTCAAACAGCCCCGTTCTGTAATGTAACACACCTCCATTCTGTGACTTCACACACCTCAATTCTGACTTCACACAGCTCCATTCTATGACTTCACACACCTCCATTCTGTGCCTTCCCACAGCTCCATTCTATGACTTAACACACCTTCATTCTTACTTAACAAACATCCATTCTATGACTTCACACACCTCCATTCTATGACTTCACACACCTCCATTCTATGACTTCACACACCTCCATTCTGTGACTTCACACACCTCAATCCTGTGACTTCACACACCTCCATTATGACTTCACACACATCCATTCTATGACTTCACACACCTCCATTCTGTGACTTCACATACCTCCATTCTGTGACTTCACACACCTCCATTCTGAGTTCACACACCTCCATTCTGTGACTTCACACACCTCCAATCTGACTTCACACACCTCCATTCTATGACTTCACAAACCTCCATTCTGTGACTTCACACACCTCCATTCTATGACTTCACACACCTCCATTGTGACTTCACACACCTCCATTCTATGACTTCACACACCTCCATTCTGACTTCCCACACCTCCATTCTATGACTTCACACAACTCCATTCTGACTTCACATACCTCCATTCTGTGACTTCACACACCTCCATTATATGACTTCACACACCTCCATTCTGTGACTTCACACACCTCCATTCTATGATTTCACACACCTGCATTCTATGACTTCACACACCTCCATTCTATGACTTCACACACCTCCATTCTATGACTTCACACACCTCCATTCTGTGACTTCAAAAACCTCCATTCTATGACTTCACACACCTCCATTTTGACTTCACACACCATCATTCTATGAGTTCACCCACCGCCATTCTGACTTCACTCACCTCCATTCTATGACTTCACACAGCTCCATTCTGACTTCACACAGCTCCATTCTATAAATTCGCACACATCTATTCTGACTTCACACACCTCCATTCTGTGACTTCACACACCTCCATTCTATGACTTCACACACCTCCAATCTCTGACTTCACACACCCCCATTGTGTGACTTCACACACCTCAATTCTGTGACTTCACACACCTCCATTATGACTTCACACACATCCATTCTCACTTCACACACCTCCATTCTATGACTTCACACACCTCCATTCTGACTTCACACACCTCCATTCTATGACTTCACACAACTCCAATGTGACTTCACACACCTCCATTCTATGGCTTCACACACCTCATTTCTGAGTTGACACACCTCCATTCTGTGATTTCACACACCTCCAATTTGACTTCACACACCCCCATTCTATGACTTCACACACCTCCATTGTGACTTTACACACTCCATTCTATGAGTTCACACACCTCCATTCTGACTTCACACACTCCATTCTATGGCTTCACACAGCTGCATTCTGACTTCAGACACCTCCATTTGTGACTTCACACACCACAATTTTGACTTCAAACACCTTCATTCTGTGACTTCACACACCTCCATTTTGACTTCACACACTTCCATTCTTTGACTTAACACACCTGCATTCTGTGACTTCACACACCACCATTGTTTGACTTCACAACCTATATTCTTGGACTTCACACACCTCCATTCCATGACTTCACACATTTCCATTTTATGAGTTCACACACCTCCATTTTGACTTCACACACCTCCATTCTATGAATTCACACACCTTCATTCTACTTCAGAAACATCCATTCTATGGCTTCACACACCTCCATTCTATGACTTCACAAACCTCCATTCTGTGACTTCACACACCTCCATTCTGAGTTCACACACCTCAATTCCGTGACTTCACACACCTCAATTCTCACTACACACACCTCCATTCTATGACTTCACACAATTCCATTCTATGACTTCACACACCTCCATTCTTTGACTTTACACAGCTCCATTGTGAGTTCACACACCTCCATTCTGTGACTTCACACACCTCCATTCTGTGACTTCACACACCTCCATTCTGTGACTTCACACACCTCCATTCTATGATTTCTCACACCTCCATTGTATTAAATCACCCACCTCCATTCTGTGACTTCACACAACTCCATTCTATGACTTCCCACACCTCCATTCTGTGACTTCACAAACCTCCATTCTGAGTTCACACACCTCAATTCCGTGACTTCACACACCTCAATTCTCACTTCACACACCTCCATTCTATGACTTCACACAATTCCATTCTATGACTTCACACACCTCCATTCTTTGACTTCACACACCTCCATTGTGAGTTCACACACCTCCATTCTGTGACTTCACACACCTCCATTCTGTGACTTCACACACCTCCACTCTGTGACTTCACACACCTCCATTCTATGATTTCTCACACCTCCATTCTATTAATTCACACACCTCCATTCTGTGACTTCACACAACTCCATTCTATGACTTCCCACACCGCCATTCTTTGACTTCACACACCTCCATTCTGAGTTCACAAACCTCCATTCTGTGACTTAACGCACCTTCATTCTGTGACTTCACACACCTCCATTCTATGACTTCACACACCTCCATTCTATGAGTTCACACACGTCCATTCTATGACTTCACACACCTCCAGTCTTTGAGTTCACACCCCTCCATTCTGTGACTTCACACACCTCCATTCTGACTTCACAGAGCTCCATAAAATGACTTCACCCACCTCCATTCTGTGACTTCGCACACCTCCATTCTGACTTCACACAGCTCCATTCTCTGACTTCCCACACCTCCATTCTATGATTTCACACACCTCCATTCTATGACTTCACACACCTCCATTCTGTGACTTCACACACCTCCCTTCTGAGTTCAAACACCTCCGTTCTGTGATGTAACACACCTCCATTCTGTGACTTCACACACCTCCATTCTGAGTTCGCACACCTCCATTCTGTGACTTCACACACCTCCATTCTGACTTCACACAGCTCCATTCTATGACTTCACACACCTCCATTCTGTGCCTTCACACACCTCCATTCTATGACTTAACACACCTTCATTCTTACTTAACAAACATCCATTCTATGACTTCACACACCTCCATTCTATGACTTCACACACCTCCATTCTATGACTTCACACACCTCCATTCTGTGACTTCACACACCTCAATTCTGTGACTTCACACACCTCCATTATGACTTCACACACATCCATTCTCACTTCACACACCTCCATTCTATGACTTCACACGCCTCCATTATGACTTCACACACCTCCATTCTATGACTTCACACACCTCCATTCTATGACTTCACACACCTAGATTCTGTGACTTCACACACCTCCATTCTGAGTTCACACACCTCCATTCTGTGACTTCACACACCTCCATTCTGACTTCACAGTGCTCCATAAAATGACTTCACCCACCTCCATTCTGTGACTTCGCACACCTCCATTCTGACTTCACACAGCTCCATTCTCTGACTTCCCACACCTCCATTCTATGATTTCACACACCTCCATTCTGTGACTTCACACACCTCCATTCTGTGTCTTCACACACCTCCCTTCTGAGTTCAAACAGCCCCGTTCTGTGATGTAACACACCTCCATTCTGTGACTTCACACATCTCCATTCTGAGTTCGCACACCTCCATTCTGTGACTTCACACACCTCTATTCTGACTTCACACAGCTCCATTCTATGACTTCACACACCTCCATTCTGTGCCTTCCCACAGCTCCATTCTATGACTTAACACACCTTCATTCTTACTTAACAAACATCCATTCTATGACTTCACACACCTCCATTCTATGACTTCACTCACCTCCATTCTATGACTTCACACACCTCCATTCTGTGACTTCACACACCTCAATTCTGTGACTTCACACACCTCCATTATGACTTCACACACATCCATTCTATGACTTCACACACCTCCATTCTATGACTTCACACACCTCCATTCTGTGACTTCACACACCTCCATTCTGAGTTCACACACCTCCATTCTGTGACTTCACACACCTCCAATCTGACTTCACACACCTCCATTCTATGACTTCACAAACCTCCATTCTGTGACTTCACACACCTCCATTCTATGACTTCACACACCTCCATTGTGACTTCACACACCTCCATTCTATGACTTCACACACCTCCATTCTGACTTCCCACACCTCCATTCTATGACTTCACACAACTCCATTCTGACTTCACACACCTCCATTCTGTGACTTCACACACCTCCATTATATGACTTTACACACCTCCATTCTGTGACTTCACACACCTCCATTCTATGATTTCACACACATCCATTCTATGACTTCACACACCTCCATTCTATGACTTCACACACCTCCATTCTATGACTCCACACACCTCCATTCTGTGACTTCAAAAACCTCCATTCTATGACTTCACACACCTCCATTTTGACTTCACACACCATCATTCTATGAGTTCACCCACCGCCATTCTGACTTCACTCACCTCCATTCTATGACTTCACACAGCTCCATTCTGACTTCACACAGCTCCATTCTATAAATTCGCACACATCTATTCTGACTTCACACACCTCCATTCTGTGACTTCACACACCTCCATTCTATGACTTCACACACCTCCAATCTCTGACTTCACACACCCCCATTGTGTGACTTCACACACCTCCATTCTGTGACTTCACACACCTCCATTCTGTGACTTCACACACCTCGATTCTCACTTCACACACCGCCATTCTATGACTTCACACACCTCCATTCTGACTTCACACACCTCCATTCTATGACTTCACACAACTCCATCTGACTTCACACACCTCCATTCCATGACTTCACACACCTCCATTCGATGACTTCACACACCTCCATTCTTTGACTGCATGCACCTCCATTCTATGAGTTCACACACCTCCATTCTGTGACTTCACACACCTTTATTGTTTGACTTCACACACCTCCATTCCATGACTTCACACACCTCCATTCTATGAGTTCACACACCTCCATTCTATGATTCACACACCTCCATTTTGACTTCACACACCTCCATTCTTTGACTTCACACACCTTAGTTCTCTCTTCAGAAACATCCTTTCTATGACTTCAGGCACCTCCATTCTATGACTTCACAAACCTCCGTTCTGTGACCACACACCTCCATTCTGAGTTCCCACACCTCCATTCTGTGACTTCACCCACCTCCATCCTGACTTCACACACCTCCTTTCTGACTTCACAAACCTCAATTCTTTGACTTCACACACCTCCATTCTATGATTTCACAGTCTTCCATTCTATGAATTCACACACCTCCATTCTATGGCTTCACACACCTCATTTCTGAGTTGACACACCTCCATTCTGTGATTTCACACACCTCCAATTTGACTTCACACACCCCCATTCTATGACTTCACACACCTCCATTGTGACTTTACACACTCCATTCTATGAGTTCACACACCTCCATTCTGACTTCACACACTCCATTCTATGGCTTCACACAGCTGCATTCTGACTTCAGACACCTCCATTTGTGACTTCACACACCACAATTTTGACTTCAAACACCTTCATTCTGTGACTTCACACACCTCCATTCTATGACTTCACACACCTCCATTTTGACTTCACACACTTCCATTCTTTGACTTAACACACCTGCATTCTGTGACTTCACACACCACCATTGTTTGACTTCACAACCTATATTCTTGGACTTCACACACCTCCATTCCATGACTTCACACATTTCCATTTTATGAGTTCACACACCTCCATTTTGACTTCACACACCTCCATTCTATGAATTCACACACCTTCATTCTACTTCAGAAACATCCATTCTATGGCTTCACACACCTCCATTCTATGACTTCACAAACCTCCATTCTGTGACGTCACACACCTCCATTCTGAGTTCACACACCTCAATTCCGTGACTTCACACACCTCAATTCTCACTACACACACCTCCATTCTATGACTTCACACAATTCCATTCTATGACTTCACACACCTCCATTCTATGACTTCACACACCTCCATTCTATGACTTCACACACCTCCATTCTGTGACTTCACACACCTCAATTCTGTGACTTCACACACCTCCATTATGACTTCACACACATCCATTCTATGACTTCACACACCTCCATTCTGTGACTTCACATACCTCCATTCTGTGACTTCACACACCTCCATTCTGAGTTCACACACCTCCATTCTGTGACTTCACACACCTCCAATCTGACTTCACACACCTCCATTCTATGACTTCACAAACCTCCATTCTGTGACTTCACACACCTCCATTCTATGACTTCACACACCTCCATTGTGACTTCACACACCTCCATTCTATGACTTCACACACCTCCATTCTGACTTCCCACACCTCCATTCTATGACTTCACACAACTCCATTCTGACTTCACATACCTCCATTCTGTGACTTCACACACCTCCATTATATGACTTCACACACCTCCATTCTGTGACTTCACACACCTCCATTCTATGATTTCACACACCTGCATTCTATGACTTCACACACCTCCATTCTATGACTTCACACACCTCCATTCTATGACTTCACACACCTCCATTCTGTGACTTCAAAAACCTCCATTCTATGACTTCACACACCTCCATTTTGACTTCACACACCATCATTCTATGAGTTCACCCACCGCCATTCTGACTTCACTCACCTCCATTCTATGACTTCACACAGCTCCATTCTGACTTCACACAGCTCCATTCTATAAATTCGCACACATCTATTCTGACTTCACACACCTCCATTCTGTGACTTCACACACCTCCATTCTATGACTTCACACACCTCCAATCTCTGACTTCACACACCCCCATTGTGTGACTTCACACACCTCAATTCTGTGACTTCACACACCTCCATTATGACTTCACACACATCCATTCTCACTTCACACACCTCCATTCTATGACTTCACACACCTCCATTCTGACTTCACACACCTCCATTCTATGACTTCACACAACTCCAATGTGACTTCACACACCTCCATTCTATGGCTTCACACACCTCATTTCTGAGTTGACACACCTCCATTCTGTGATTTCACACACCTCCAATTTGACTTCACACACCCCCATTCTATGACTTCACACACCTCCATTGTGACTTTACACACTCCATTCTATGAGTTCACACACCTCCATTCTGACTTCACACACTCCATTCTATGGCTTCACACAGCTGCATTCTGACTTCAGACACCTCCATTTGTGACTTCACACACCACAATTTTGACTTCAAACACCTTCATTCTGTGACTTCACACACCTCCATTTTGACTTCACACACTTCCATTCTTTGACTTAACACACCTGCATTCTGTGACTTCACACACCACCATTGTTTGACTTCACAACCTATATTCTTGGACTTCACACACCTCCATTCCATGACTTCACACATTTCCATTTTATGAGTTCACACACCTCCATTTTGACTTCACACACCTCCATTCTATGAATTCACACACCTTCATTCTACTTCAGAAACATCCATTCTATGGCTTCACACACCTCCATTCTATGACTTCACAAACCTCCATTCTGTGACTTCACACACCTCCATTCTGAGTTCACACACCTCAATTCCGTGACTTCACACACCTCAATTCTCACTACACACACCTCCATTCTATGACTTCACACAATTCCATTCTATGACTTCACACACCTCCATTCTTTGACTTTACACAGCTCCATTGTGAGTTCACACACCTCCATTCTGTGACTTCACACACCTCCATTCTGTGACTTCACACACCTCCATTCTGTGACTTCACACACCTCCATTCTATGATTTCTCACACCTCCATTGTATTAAATCACACACCTCCATTCTGTGACTTCACACAACTCCATTCTATGACTTCCCACACCTCCATTCTGTGACTTCACAAACCTCCATTCTGAGTTCACACACCTCAATTCCGTGACTTCACACACCTCAATTCTCACTTCACACACCTCCATTCTATGACTTCACACAATTCCATTCTATGACTTCACACACCTCCATTCTTTGACTTCACACACCTCCATTGTGAGTTCACACACCTCCATTCTGTGACTTCACACACCTCCATTCTGTGACTTCACACACCTCCACTCTGTGACTTCACACACCTCCATTCTATGATTTCTCACACCTCCATTCTATTAATTCACACACCTCCATTCTGTGACTTCACACAACTCCATTCTATGACTTCCCACACCGCCATTCTTTGACTTCACACACCTCCATTCTGAGTTCACAAACCTCCATTCTGTGACTTAACGCACCTTCATTCTGTGACTTCACACACCTCCATTCTATGACTTCACACACCTCCATTCTATGAGTTCACACACGTCCATTCTATGACTTCACACACCTCCAGTCTTTGAGTTCACACCCCTCCATTCTGTGACTTCACACACCTCCATTCTGACTTCACAGAGCTCCATAAAATGACTTCACCCACCTCCATTCTGTGACTTCGCACACCTCCATTCTGACTTCACACAGCTCCATTCTCTGACTTCCCACACCTCCATTCTATGATTTCACACACCTCCATTCTATGACTTCACACACCTCCATTCTGTGACTTCACACACCTCCCTTCTGAGTTCAAACACCTCCGTTCTGTGATGTAACACACCTCCATTCTGTGACTTCACACACCTCCATTCTGAGTTCGCACACCTCCATTCTGTGACTTCACACACCTCCATTCTGACTTCACACAGCTCCATTCTATGACTTCACACACCTCCATTCTGTGCCTTCACACACCTCCATTCTATGACTTAACACACCTTCATTCTTACTTAACAAACATCCATTCTATGACTTCACACACCTCCATTCTATGACTTCACACACCTCCATTCTATGACTTCACACACCTCCATTCTGTGACTTCACACACCTCAATTCTGTGACTTCACACACCTCCATTATGACTTCACACACATCCATTCTCACTTCACACACCTCCATTCTATGACTTCACACGCCTCCATTATGACTTCACACACCTCCATTCTATGACTTCACACACCTCCATTCTATGACTTCACACACCTAGATTCTGTGACTTCACACACCTCCATTCTGAGTTCACACACCTCCATTCTGTGACTTCACACACCTCCATTCTGACTTCACAGTGCTCCATAAAATGACTTCACCCACCTCCATTCTGTGACTTCGCACACCTCCATTCTGACTTCACACAGCTCCATTCTCTGACTTCCCACACCTCCATTCTATGATTTCACACACCTCCATTCTGTGACTTCACACACCTCCATTCTGTGTCTTCACACACCTCCCTTCTGAGTTCAAACAGCCCCGTTCTGTGATGTAACACACCTCCATTCTGTGACTTCACACATCTCCATTCTGAGTTCGCACACCTCCATTCTGTGACTTCACACACCTCTATTCTGACTTCACACAGCTCCATTCTATGACTTCACACACCTCCATTCTGTGCCTTCCCACAGCTCCATTCTATGACTTAACACACCTTCATTCTTACTTAACAAACATCCATTCTATGACTTCACTCACCTCCATTCTATGACTTCACACACCTCCATTCTGTGACTTCACACACCTCAATTCTGTGACTTCACACACCTCCATTATGACTTCACACACATCCATTCTATGACTTCACACACCTCCATTCTATGACTTCACACACCTCCATTCTGTGACTTCACACACCTCCATTCTGAGTTCACACACCTCCATTCTGTGACTTCACACACCTCCAATCTGACTTCACACACCTCCATTCTATGACTTCACAAACCTCCATTCTGTGACTTCACACACCTCCATTCTATGACTTCACACACCTCCATTGTGACTTCACACACCTCCATTCTATGACTTCACACACCTCCATTCTGACTTCCCACACCTCCATTCTATGACTTCACACAACTCCATTCTGACTTCACACACCTCCATTCTGTGACTTCACACACCTCCATTATATGACTTTACACACCTCCATTCTGTGACTTCACACACCTCCATTCTATGATTTCACACACATCCATTCTATGACTTCACACACCTCCATTCTATGACTTCACACACCTCCATTCTATGACTCCACACACCTCCATTCTGTGACTTCAAAAACCTCCATTCTATGACTTCACACACCTCCATTTTGACTTCACACACCATCATTCTATGAGTTCACCCACCGCCATTCTGACTTCACTCACCTCCATTCTATGACTTCACACAGCTCCATTCTGACTTCACACAGCTCCATTCTATAAATTCGCACACATCTATTCTGACTTCACACACCTCCATTCTGTGACTTCACACACCTCCATTCTATGACTTCACACACCTCCAATCTCTGACTTCACACACCCCCATTGTGTGACTTCACACACCTCCATTCTGTGACTTCACACACCTCCATTCTGTGACTTCACACACCTCGATTCTCACTTCACACACCGCCATTCTATGACTTCACACACCTCCATTCTGACTTCACACACCTCCATTCTATGACTTCACACAACTCCATCTGACTTCACACACCTCCATTCCATGACTTCACACACCTCCATTCGATGACTTCACACACCTCCATTCTTTGACTGCATGCACCTCCATTCTATGAGTTCACACACCTCCATTCTGTGACTTCACACACCTTTATTGTTTGACTTCACACACCTCCATTCCATGACTTCACACACCTCCATTCTATGAGTTCACACACCTCCATTCTATGATTCACACACCTCCATTTTGACTTCACACACCTCCATTCTTTGACTTCACACACCTTAGTTCTCTCTTCAGAAACATCCTTTCTATGACTTCAGGCACCTCCATTCTATGACTTCACAAACCTCCGTTCTGTGACCACACACCTCCATTCTGAGTTCCCACACCTCCATTCTGTGACTTCACCCACCTCCATCCTGACTTCACACACCTCCTTTCTGACTTCACAAACCTCAATTCTTTGACTTCACACACCTCCATTCTATGATTTCACAGTCTTCCATTCTATGAATTCACACACCTCCATTCTATGGCTTCACACACCTCATTTCTGAGTTGACACACCTCCATTCTGTGATTTCACACACCTCCAATTTGACTTCACACACCCCCATTCTATGACTTCACACACCTCCATTGTGACTTTACACACTCCATTCTATGAGTTCACACACCTCCATTCTGACTTCACACACTCCATTCTATGGCTTCACACAGCTGCATTCTGACTTCAGACACCTCCATTTGTGACTTCACACACCACAATTTTGACTTCAAACACCTTCATTCTGTGACTTCACACACCTCCATTCTATGACTTCACACACCTCCATTTTGACTTCACACACTTCCATTCTTTGACTTAACACACCTGCATTCTTTGACTTCACACACCACCATTGTTTGACTTCACAACCTATATTCTTGGACTTCACACACCTCCATTCCATGACTTCACACATTTCCATTTTATGAGTTCACACACCTCCATTTTGACTTCACACACCTCCATTCTATGAATTCACACACCTTCATTCTACTTCAGAAACATCCATTCTATGGCTTCACACACCTCCATTCTATGACTTCACAAACCTCCATTCTGTGACGTCACACACCTCCATTCTGAGTTCACACACCTCAATTCCGTGACTTCACACACCTCAATTCTCACTACACACACCTCCATTCTATGACTTCACACAATTCCATTCTATGACTTCACACACCTCCATTCTTTGACTTTACACAGCTCCATTGTGAGTTCACACACCTCCATTCTGTGACTTCACACACCTCCATTCTGTGACTTCACACACCTCCATTCTGTGACTTCACACACCTCCATTCTATGATTTCTAACACCTCCATTGTATTAAATCACACACCTCCATTCTGTGACTTCACACAACTCCATTCTATGACTTCCCACACCTCCATTCTGTGACTTCAAAAACCTCCATTCTATGACTTCACACACCTCCATTGTGACTTCACACACCATCATTCTATGAGTTCACACACTGCCATTCTGACTTCACTCACCTCCATTCTATGACTTCACACAGCTCCATTCTGACTTCACACAGCTTCATTCTATAAATTCGCACAATCTATTCTGACTTCACACACCTCCATTGTGTGACTTCACACACCTCCATTCTATGACTTCACACACCTCCATTCTATGACTTCACACACCCCCATTGTGTGGCTTCACAAACCTCCATTCTATGACTTCACACACCTCCATTCTGTGACTTCACACACCTCGATTCTGAGTTCACACACCTCCATTTTGTGATTTCACACACCTCCATTCTCTGACTTCACACACCTCCATTCTATGACTTCACACACCTAAATTCTATGACTTCACACACCTCCATTCTATGACTTCACACACCTCCATTCTGTGACTTCACACACCTCCATTCTATGAGTTCACACACCTCCATTCTGACTTCACACACCTACATCCTATGACTTCACACACCTCCATTCTGACTTCACACACCTCCATTCTATGACTTCACACAACTCCATCTGACTTCACACACCTCCATTTCATGACTTCACACACCTCCATTCGATGACTTCACACACCTCCATTCTTTGACTGCATGCACCTCCATTCTATGAGTTCACAAACCTCCATTCTGTGACTTCACACACCTTTATTGTTTGACTTTACACACCTCCATTCTTTGACTTCACACACCTCCATTCCATGACTTCACACACCTCCATTCTATGAGTTCACACACCTCCATTCTATGATTCACACACCTCCATTTTGACTTCACACACCTCCATTCTTTGACTTCATACACCTTCGTTCTCACTTCAGAAACATCCTTTCTATGACTTCAGGCACCTCCATTCTATGACTTCACAAACCTCCGTTCTGTGACCACACACCTGCATTCTGATTTCCCACACCTCCATTCTGTGACTTCACCCACCTCCATCCTGACTTCACACACCTCCATTCTGACTTCACACACCTCCATTCTATGATTTCACAGTCTTCCATTCTATGAATTCACACACCTCCATTCTATGACTTTACACACCTCATTTCTGAGTTGACACACCTCCATTCTTTGATTTCACACACCTCCAATTTGACTTCACACACCCCCATTCTATGACTTCACACACCCTCATTGTGACTTCACACACTCCATTCTATGAGTTCACACACCTCCATTCTGACTTCACACACTCCATTCTATGGCTTCACACAGCTGCCTTCTGACTTCAGACACCTCCATTTGTGACTTCACACACCACAATTTTGACTTCAAACACCTTAATTCTGTGACTTCACACACCTCCATTTTGACTTCACACACCTCCATTTTGACTTCACACACTTCCATTCTTTGACTTAACACATCTGCATTCTGTGACTTCACACACCAACATTGTTTGACTTCACAACCTATATTCTTGGACTTCACACACCTCCATTCCATGACTTCACAAACCTCCATTCTGTGACTTCACACACCTCCATTCTGAGTTCACACCCCTCAATTCCGTGACTTCACACACCTCAATTCTCACTTCACACACCTCCATTCTATGACTTCACACAATTCCATTCTCTGACTTCACACACCTCCATTCTTTGACTTCACACACCTCCATTGTGAGTTCACACACCTCCATTCTGTGACTTCACACACCTCCATTCTATGACTTCACACACCTCCACTCTGTGACTTCACACACCTCCATTTTATGATTTCTCACACCTCCATTCTATTAAATCACACACCTCCATTCTGTGACTTCACACCTCCATTCTATGACTTCCCACACCTCCATTCTGTGACTTCACAAACGTCCATTCTGAGTTCACACACCTCAATTCCGTGACTTCACACACCTCAATTCTCACTTCACCCACCTCCATTCTATGACTTCACACAATTCCATTCTATGACTTCACACACCTCCATTCTTTGACTTCACACACCTCCATTGTGAGTTCACACACCTCCATTCTGTGACTTCACACACCTCCATTCTATGACTTCACACAATTCCATTCTCTGACTTCACAAACCTCCGTTCTGTGACCACACACCTCCATTCTGAGTTCCCACACCTCCATTCTGTGACTTCACCCACCTACATCCTGACTTCACCCACCTCCATTCTGACTTCACACACCTCAATTCTTTGACTTCACACACCTCCATTCTATGATTTCACACACTTCCATTCTATGAATTCACACACCTCCATTCTATGACTTTACACACCTAATTTCTGAGTTGACACACCTCCATTTTGTGATTTCACACACCTCCAATTTGACTTCACACACCCCCATTCTATGACTACACTCACCCCCATTGTGACTTCACACAATCCATTCTATGAGTTCAGACACCTCCATTCTGACTTCACACACCTCCATTCTATGCCTTCACACAGCTGCATTCTGACTTCAGACACCTTCATTCTGTGACTTCACACACCTCCATTCTGTGACTTCACACACCTCCATTTTGACTTCACACACTTCGATTCTTTGACTTAAGACACCTGCATTCTCTGACTTCACACAGCACCATTGTTTGACTTCACACACCTATATTCTTGGACTTCACACACTTCCATTCCATGACTTCACACATCTCCATTTCATGAGTTCACACATCTCCATTTTGACTTCACACACCTCCATTCTATGACTTCACACACCTTCATTCTACTTCAGAAACATCCATTCTATGACTTCACACACCTCCATTCTATGACTTCACACACCTCCATTCTGAGTTCTCACACCTCAATTCCGTGACTTCACACACCTCAATTCTCACTTCACACACCTCCATTCTATGACTTCACACAACTCTATTCTATGACTTCACACACCTCCATTCTTTGACTTCACACACCTCCATTGTGAGTTCACACACCTCCATTCTATGACTTCCCACACCGCCATTCTTTGACTTCACACACCTCCATTCTGAGTTCACAAACCTCCATTCTGTGACTTAACACACCTTCATTCTGTGACTTCACACACCTCCATTCTATGACTTCACACACCTCCATTCTATGACTTCACACACGTCCATTCTATGACTTCACACACCTCCAGTCTTTGAGTTCACACCCCTCCATTCTGTGACTTCACACACCTCCATTCTGACTTCACAGAGCTCCATAAAATGACTTCACTCACCTCCATTCTGTGACTTCGCACACCTCCATTTTGACTTCACACAGCTCCATTCTCTGACTTCCCACACCTCCATTCTATGATTTCACACACCTCCATTCTATGACTTCACACACCTCCATTCTGTGACTTCACACACCTCCCTTCTGAGTTCAAACACCTCCGTTCTGTGATGTAACACACCTCCAATCTGTGACTTCACACACCTCCATTCTGAGTTCGCACACCTCCATTCTGTGACTTCACACACCTCCATTCTGACTTCACACAGCTCCATTCTATGACTTCACACACCTCCATTCTGTGCCTTCACACACCTCCATTCTATGACTTAACACACCTTCATTCTTACTTAACAAACATCCATTCTATGACTTCACACACCTCCATTCTATGACTTCACACACCTCCGTTCTATGACTTCACACACCTCCATTCTGTGACTTCACACACCACAATTCTGTGACTTCACACACCTCCATTATGACTTCACACACATCCATTCTCACTTCACACACCTCCATTCTATGACTTCACACACCTCCATTCTGACTTCACACACCTCCATTCTATGACTTCACACAACTCCAATGTGACTTCACACACCTCCATTCTATGACTTTACACACCTCCATTCTCACTTCACACACCTCCATTCTCTGACTTCACACATCTCCATTCTGACTTCACACACCTCCATTCTATGACTTCACACAACTCAATTCTAACTTCACACACCTGCATTCTGTGACTTCACACACCTCCATTATATGACTTTACACACCTCCATTCTGTTACTTCACACACCTCCCTTCTATGACTTCACACACCTACAGTTTGACTTCACACACCTCCATTCTATGACTTCACACACCTCCATTCTGTGACTTCAAAAACCTCCATTCTATGACTTCGCACACCTCCATTGTGACTTCACACACCATCATTCTACGAGTTCACACACCGCCATTCTGACTTCACTCACCTCCATTCTATGACTTCACACAGCTCCATTCTGACTTCACACAGCTTCATTCTATAAATTCGCACACATCTATTCTGACTTCACACACCTCCATTGTGTGACTTCACACACCTCCATTCTATGACTTCACACACCTCCATTCTATGACTTCACACACCCCCATTGTGTGACTTCACAAACCTCCATTCTATGACTTCACACACCTCCATTCTGTGACTTCACACACCTCGATTCTGAGTTCACACACCTCCATTTTGTGATTTCACACACCTCCATTCTCTGACTTCACACACCTCCATTTTATGACTTCACACACCTAAATTCTATGACTTCACACACCTCCATTCTATGACTTCACAAACCTCCATTCTGTGACTTCACACACCTCCATTCTATGAGTTCACACACCTGCATTCTGACTTCACACACCTCCATTCTATGACTTCACACACCTCCATTCTGACTTCACACACCTCCATTCTATGACTTCACACAACTCCATCTGACTTCACACACCTCCATTCCATGACTTCACACACCTCCATTCGATGACTTCACACACCTCCATTCTTTGACTGCATGCACCTCCATTCTATGAGTTCACAAACCTCCATTCTGTGTCTTCACACACCTTTATTGTTTGACTTTACACACCTCCATTCTTTGACTTCACACACCTCCATTCCATGACTTCACACACCTCCATTCTATGAGTTCACACACCTCCATTCTATGATTCACACACCTCCATTTTGACTTCACACACCTCCATTCTTTGACTTCATACACCTTCGTTCTCACTTCAGAAACATCCTTTCTATGACTTCAGGCACCTCCATTCTATGACTTCACAAACCTCCTTTCTGTGACCACACACCTGCATTCTGAGTTCCCACACCTCCATTCTGTGACTTCACCCACCTCCATCCTGACTTCACACACCTCCATTCTAACTTCACACACCTCCATTCTATGATTTCACAGTCTTCCATTCTATGAATTCACACACCTCCATTCTATGACTTTTTGAGTTCACACACCTCCATTCTATGATTCACACACCTCCATTCTGACTTCACACAACTCCATTTTCTGACTTCCCACACCTCTATTCTATGATTTCACACACATCCATTCTCTGACTTAACACACCTCCATTCTGTGACTTCACACACCTCCATTCTGAGTTCAAACACATCCGTTCTGTGACTTAACACACCTCCATTCTGTGACTTCACACACCTCCATTTGAGTTCGCACACCTCCATTCTGTGACTTCACACACCTCCATTCTATAACTTCACACACCTCCATTGTGACTTCACACACCTCCATTCTATGAGTTCACACACCTCCATTCTGACTTCACACACCTCCATTCTATGACTTCACACACCTCCATTCTGACTTCACACACCTCCATTCTATAACTTCACACACCTCCATTCTGATTTCACACACCTCCATTCTGTGACTTCACACACCTCCATTATATGACTTTACACACCTCCATTCTGTGACTTCACACACCTCCATTCTATGACTTCACACACCTCCATTCTGTGATTTCACACACCTACATTGTGACTTCACAGTCCTCCATTCTATGAGTTCACACAAATGCATTGTGAATTCACACACCTCCAGTCTATGACTTCACACACCTCCATTCTGACTTCACACACCTCCATTCTGACTTCACACACCTCAATTCTGTGACTTAACACAACTCCATTCTATGACTTCACACACCTCCATTAAGTGACTTAACACACACCCATTCTATGACTTCACACACCTCCCTTCTGAGTTCAAACACCTCCGTTCTGTGATGTAACACACCTCCATTCTGTGATTTCACACACCTCCATTCTGAGTTCGCACACCTCCATTCTGTGACTTCACACACCTCCATTCTATGACTTAACACACCTTCATTCTTACTTAACAAACATCCATTCTATGACCTCACACACCTCCATTCTATGACTTCACACACCTCCATTCTGTGACTTCACACACCTCAATTCTGTGACTTCACACACCTCCATTATGACTTCACACACATCCATTCTCACTTCACACACCTCCATTGTATGACTTCACACACCTCCATTCTGACTTCACACACCTCCATTCTATGACTTCACACAACTCCAATGTGACTTCACACACCTCCATTCTATGACTTCACACACCTCCATTCTCACTTCACACACCTCCAGTCTCTGACTTCACACATCTCCATTCTGACTTCACACACCTCCATTCTATGACTTCACACAACTCCATTCTAACTTCACACACCTCCATTCTGTGACTTCACACACCTCCATTATATGACTTCACACACCCCCATTGTGTGACTTCACAAACCTCCATTCTATGACTTCACACACCTCCATTCTGTGACTTCACACACCTCGATTCTGAGTTCACACACCTCCATTTTGTGATTTCACACACCTCCATTCTCTGACTTCACACACCTCCATTCTATGACTTCACACACCTAAATTCTATGACTTCACACACCTCCATTCTATGACTTCACACACCTCCATTCTGTGACTTCACACACCTCCATTCTATGAGTTCACACACCTCCATTCTGACTTCACACACCTCCATTCTATGACTTCACACACCTCCATTCTGACTTCACACACCTCCATTCTATGACTTCACACAACTCCATCTGACTTCACACACCTCCATTCGATTACTTCACACACCTCCATTCGATGACTTCACACACCTCCATTCTTTGACTGCATGCACCTCCATTCTATGAGTTCACAAACCTCCATTCTGTGACTTCACACACCTTTATTGTTTGACTTTACACACCTCCATTCTTTGACTTCACACACCTCCATTCCATGACTTCACACACCTCCATTCTATGAGTTCACACACCTCCATTCTATGATTCACACACCTCCATTTTGACTTCACACACCTCCATTCTTTGACTTCATACACCTTCGTTCTCACTTCAGAAACATCCTTTCTATGACCTCAGGCACCTCCATTCTATGACTTCACAAACCTCCGTTCTGTGACCACACACCTGCATTCTGAGTTCCCACACCTCCATTCTGTGACTTCACCCACCTCCATCCTGACTTCACACACCTCCATTCTGACTTCACACACCTCCATTCTATGATTTCACAGTCTTCCATTCTATGAATTCACACACCTCCATTCTATGACTTTTTGAGTTGACACACCTCCATTCTGTGATTTCACACACCTCCAATTTGACTTCACACACCCCCATTCTATGACTTCACACACCCTCATTGTGACTTCACACACTCCATTCTGTGAGTTCACACACCTCCATTCTAACTTCACACAATCCATTCTATGGCTTCACACAGCTGCCTTCTGACTTCAGACACCTCCATTTGTGACTTCACACACCACAATTTTGACTTCAAACACCTTCATTCTGTGACTTCACGCACCTCCATTCTGTGACTTCACACACCTCCATTTTGACTTCACACACTTCCATTCTTTGACTTAACACACCTGCATTCTGTGACTTCACACACCAACATTGTTTGACTTCACAACCTATATTCTTGGACTTCACACACCTCCATTCCATGATTTCACAAACCTCCATTCTGTGACTTCACACACCTCCATTCTGAGTTCACACCCCTCAATTCCGTGACTTCACACACCTCAATTCTCACTTCACACACCTCCATTCTATGACTTCACACAATTCCATTCTCTGACTTCACACACCTCCATTCTTTGACTTCACACACCTCCATTGTGAGTTCACACACCTCCATTCTGTGACTTCACACACCTCCATTCTGTGACTTCACACACCTCCACTCTGTGACTTCACACACCTCCATTTTATGATTTCTCACACCTCCATTCTATTAAATCACACACCTCCATTCTGTGACTTCCACAACTCCATTCTATGACTTCCCACACCTCCATTCTGTGACTTCACAAACGTCCATTCTGAGTTCACACACCTCAATTCCGTGACTTCACACACCTCAATTCTCACTTCACACACCTCCATTCTATGACTTCACACAATTCCATTCTATGACTTCACACACCTCCATTCTTTGACTTCACACACCTCCATTGTGAGTTCACACACCTCCATTCTGTGACTTCACACACCTCCATTCTGTGACTTCACACACCTCCATTCTGTGACTTCACACACCTCCATTCTATGATTTCTCACACCTCCATTCTATTAATTCACACACCTCCATTCTGTGACTTCACAAAACTCCATTCTATGACTTCCCACACCTCCATTCTGTGACTTCACACACCTCCATTCTGAGTTCACAAACCTCCATTCTGTGACTTAACGCACCTTCATTCTGTGACTTCACACACCTCCATTCTATGACTTCACACACCTCCATTCTATGACTTCACACACCTCCAGTCTTTGACTTCACACCCCTCCATTCTGGGACTTCACACACCTCCATTCTGTAACTTCACACCTCCATTTTGACTTCCCACACCTCCAATCTGAGTTCACACACCTCAGTTCTGACTTCACACACCTCCATTCTATGAGTTCACACACCTCCATTCTGTGACTTCATACACCTGAATTCTGTGACTTCACACGCCTCCATTATGACTTCACACACCTCCATTCTATGATTTCACACACCTCCATTCTATGACTTCACACACCTAGATTCTGTAACTTCACACACCTCCATTCTGAGTTCACACACCTCCATTCTGTGACTTCACACACCTCCATTCTGACTTCACAGAGCTCCATAAAATGACTTCACACACTTCCATTCTGTGACTTCGCACACCTCCATTCTGACTTCACACAACTCCATTTTCTGACTTCCCACACCTCTATTCTATGATTTCACACACATCCATTCTCTGACTTAACACACCTCCATTCTGTGACTTCACACACCTCCATTCTGAGTTCAAACACATCCGTTCTGTGACTTAACACACCTCCATTCTGTGACTTCACACACCTCCATTTGAGTTCGCACACCTCCATTCTGTGACTTCACACACCTCCATTCTATAACTTCACACACCTCCATTGTGACTTCACACACCTCCATTCTATGAGTTCACACACCTCCATTCTGACTTCACACACCTCCATTCTATGACTTCACAGACCTCCATTCTGTGACTTCACACACCTCCATTCTATGACTTCACAAACTTCCATTGTGACGTCACACACCTCCATTCTATGAGTTCACACACCTCCATTCTATGACTTCACACACCTCCATTCTGACTTCACACACCTCTATTCTATGACTTCGAACACCTACATTCTGACTTCACACACCTCCATTCTATGACTTCACAGACCTCGAATATGTGACTTCACTCACCTCCACTCTATGACTTCTCACTTCTCCATTCTATGATTTCACACACCTCCATTGTGTGACTTCACACACCTCCATTCTATGACTTCACACCTCCATTCTGACTTCACTCACCTCCATTCCTTGACTTCCCACACCTCCATTCTGACGTCACACACCTCCATTCTGTGACTTCACACACCTCCATTCTATGATTTCACACACATCCATTCTGTGACTTCACACACCTCCATTCTATTACTTCACACACCTCCATTCTGTGACTTCACACACCTCCATTCTGAGTTCACATATCTCCATTCTGTGACTTCTCACACCTCTGTTCTTTGACTTCACACACCTCCAATCTGTGACTTCAAACACTTCCATTCTATGACTTCACACACCTCCATTCTGTGACCTCACACACCCTCATTCTATAATTTCACACACCTCCATTCTATGACTTCACACATCCATTTTGATTTCACACACCTCCAATATATAACTTCAAACACCTCAATTCTGTGACTTCACACACCTCCATTCTGAGTTCACACCACCATTCTGTGACTTCACACACCTCCATTCTATGACTTCACACACTTCCATTCTATGACTTCACACACCTCCATTCTATGACTTCACACACCTTCATTCTTACTCCAGAAACGTCCATTCTATGACTTCACACACTTCCATTCTATGACTTCACAAACCTCCATTCTGTGACTTCACACACCTCCATTCTGACTTCACACACATCCATTCTATGACTTCACACACTTGATTCTATGACTTC
The DNA here is from genome assembly GCA_024803745.1 of Megascapheus bottae. Lineage (NCBI taxonomy): Eukaryota > Metazoa > Chordata > Mammalia > Rodentia > Geomyidae > Megascapheus > Megascapheus bottae. The sequence goes on along the minus strand of JANJXV010001739.1, from coordinate 42,833 downwards.
ACACACCTCCATTCTCTGACTTCACACACCTCTATTCTGAGTTCACACACCTCTATTCTGTGATTTCACACACCTCCATTCTGTGACTTCACACACCTCCATTCTGTGACTTCACACACTTCCATTCTATGACTTCACACACCTTCATTCTATGATTTCACACACCTCCATTCTGTGACTTCACACACCTCCATTCTATGACCTCACACACCCTCATTCAAATGATTTCACACACCTCCATTCTATGATTTCACACATCCATTTTGACTTCACACACCTCCAATATATGACTTCAAACACCTAAATTCTGTGAGTTCAAACACCTCCATTCTATGACTTCAAACCGTCCATTCTGTGACTTTACACACCTCCATTCTGAGTTCACACACCTCAATTCTGGGACTTCACAAACCTCCCTTCGTTGACTTCACAATACTCCATTCTATGACTTCACACATCTACATTCTATGACTTCACACACCTCAATTCTGACTCACACAACTCCATTCTCTGACTTCAAAAACTCCATTCTCTGATTTCACATATCTCCATACTATGACATCACACACCTCCATTCTGAGTTCACACACCTCCTTTCTGTGACTTCACACACCTCCATTCTGACTTCACACACCTCCATTGTATGACTTCACACACCTCCATTCTGTGACTTCACACACCTCCATTCTATGACTTCACAAACATCCATTGTGACGTCACACACCTCCATTCTATGAGTTCACACACCTCCATTCTATGACTTCACACACCTCCATTCTGACTTCATACACCTCTATTCTATGACTTCGAACACCTACATTCTGATTTCACACACCTCCATTCTATGACTTCACAGACCTCGAATATGTGACTTCACTCACCTCCACTCTATGACTTCTCACTTCTCCATTCTATGATTTCACACACCTCCATTGTGTGACTTCACACACCTCCATTCTATGACTTCACACCTCCATTCTGACTTCACTCACCTCCATTCTATGACTTCCCACACCTCCATTCTGACTTCACACACCTCCATTCTGTGACTTCACACACCTCCATTCTATGATTTCACACACCTCCATTCTGTGACTTCACACACCTCCATTGTATTACTTCACACACCTCCATTCCGTGACTTCACACACCTCCATTCTGAGTTCACACATCTCCATTCTGTGACTTCTCACACCTCGATTCTGTGACTTCACACACCTCCAATCTGTGACTTCACACACTTCCATTCTATGACTTCACACACCTCCATTCTATGACTTCACACAACTCCATTCTGTGACTTCACACACCTCCATTCTATGACCTCACACACCCTCATTCTATAATTTCACACACCTCCATTCTATGACTTCACACATCCATTTTGATTTCACACACCTGCAATATATGACTTCAAACACCTCAATTCTGTGACTTCACACACCTCCATTCTGAGTTCACACCTCCATTCTGTTACTTCACACACCTCCATTCTATGACTTCACACACTTCCATTCTATGACTTCACATGCAAAACCCCCGACTCAGCGGGACGTCTTTCAGACGGAGCCCCCTTCCCAAGGATCAGCGAGTCCACGAAGTCGGATGCAATCAGCAAGAGGTTTATTCAGGAACACGGGCCCCGGGACGACAAAGCCTCCTAGAAGGCTTTGCGCGCCGAGGCTTGGGGAAGAGGGGTATTTATGGGTAGCAGAAGCGCGGTTACAGAAGCAGAAGCGTAATTACAGGGTAGGGGTCGGTTAACTTCAAATAAGGTTAGGAGTTTACTTTGGGCAGTAGTGGAATTTCTCACTTAGCTAGAAGAGGGTGGACGTGCCTTTCATCTGGATTTACAACCTTATCAGCCTCATCCGCAAACATCCTGCGGGGCTGCTTTTTAACTTCTTTTGTTGGGCAACAGCAGTTACAGCCATAGCCGGGGTCTCACTAATGCTTTATTGGCTGCAGCTGCACTTTTCATCCCCCATTTTCTTATTGTTGAATGGAATCCTTCATTCCATTAGAGTTGTTTCTTGCTCTTTCAACTGTTGATATTGCTGGGTAATTACTAGTGCCTGAACTACGGATAGACGGTCCTCAACGAATCGAATTAACCTGTTAAGAACGCAGGGACCTAAGGTGAGGATCAAAACTAGTATGACAAGGGGCCCTGCTATGGTGGACAAAAGAGTTGCAAACCAAGGGGACTTGTTAAACCAACTCTCAAACCACCCTTGCTGGGAATGAAATTCTTTCTCTCTTTCTGATAGTCTTTCCCTAAGCTTGCTCATAGTTTCTCGGACAATTCCTGTCTGGTCTGCGTAAAAGCAGCATTCCTCTTTCAAAGCAGCACACAAACCACCATCCTTTAAGAAAAGTACTTCAGACAAGGATGTTAGAGACTTTTACAACCGAGAAAGTCTTATCTTTAAAGGATTTGGAGGGCGTTGCAGTTTCCATTCTGGTGTCTGATCGGCAGAGTTGTCGGTGGAAGCCGCTTTTACATGGGAAGCGTGGACCCAAGCAGCGATCCCGTCGACTTTGAGGGCGGTGGGAGTTGTCAGCAGGACTGTATATGTCCTCTCCAGCGTGGTTCCAAGTTCTTAATCTGGTGTCGTTGTACCCACACGGAATCCACACGGAATCTGGTGTCGTTGTACCCACACGGATTTGGAAGGGATGCGGGAGGATAGGCTTGTCCTGCTGCTCCTGGTATGCCGCTGCCAGGGGTTTCCAGACCTCCTGCTGGACGATCTGTAGAGCCTGTAAATGAGCTTGTAAAGAGGGGCTATTAGCATAATCCGCAACATAAGGATGAAGAAAATTCACAAGGGGAGGGGGTGCTCCATACATGATTTCAAAGGGAGTCAGTCCATGGGGGCCCGGAGTATTCCGGGCCCTGTACAAGGCTAAGGGAAGTAGGTGCACCCAGTCCTTTACGCCAGTTGCTGAGGCTAATTTGGTCAGAGTCTCCTTTATTGTTCTATTCATTCTTTCTACCTGCCCTGAACTCTGGGGTCTGTAAGCACAATGCAATTTCCAATCAATTCCCAATAACTTGGCCACCAACTGACTTACCCTGGAGACAAATGCTGGCCCATTGTCCGTCCCCAGGACCTGAGGCATGCCATACCTAGGAAAAATTTCTTCCAGTAGTTTCTTGGTTACTACTTTGGCTGTTTCATGCTTGGTGGGGTATGCTTCCACCCATCCAGAGAAGGTGTCTATGAATACTAGAAGATATTTGTAGCCATATTGTCCAGGTTTAATTTCTGTAAAGTCAATTTCCCAATGAACACCTGGGCGGTGTCCTCTCACTCTGGTTCCAAGTCCAATTTTAGTCCGTCCTGCATTTACCCGAGCACATGCAGAGCATTGATTGGCCACTCGCTGTAGGGCTTCATCCTTTCCCAGGAGATAGCCAGAATTTTCTTCCCGGTCTAAGAGGGTTTTCATTTTATTTTTACTTAAGTGTGTGAGGGTATGCAAGTTAGTTATAAGTTCAAGAGTCTACCTTTTGGGCCATACTGTTTTTCCATCAAAAATCCATAGTTTCTGCTTGGAATTATAGGCCGCCCCCATTTTCTTAAGGCACTCAATGTCCTCCGGGCTATACGGGAGTGGAGGAAGACTGCTGGGCGATTTCTCCGCCATTGGGAGGATTCGTGCTGGTGGGGTTTCCTGTGACGCTGCCTCCCGGGCTGCCCTGTCAGCTAGGCAATTGCCTCGTGCCTCCAGTGACTCTCCCTTCTGGTGGCCAGGACAATGGATAATGCTTAGTCTCTTGGGCAAGAATAATGCAGTCAATAAGGTTATAATTTCAGCCTTATTCTTAATGTCCTTTCCTTCCGATGTCAATAGGCCCCTTCTTCTATAGATTTCCCCATGTATATGGGCGGTTGCAAAGGCATACTGGCTGTCTGTGTAGACGTTAAGTTTCTTACCTTCTGCCATTTGGAGGGCCTTGGTTAGGGCAATAAGTTCCGCTTTCTGGGCCGATGTTCCCGGGGGCAGTCCTCCAGCCCAAATTACCTCAGTCTCCATGGTAACAGCTGCCCCTGCCTTCCGCTCTCCATTTTCCAGAAAGCTACTGCCATCCGTGAACCAGGTGAGCTCAGCATCCTGAAGGGGGTGGTCTGTCAAATCAGGTCAGGTCCCATCACCAAGAGTTTAGTTCCAGTCCTCTCAGGAAACAACTGTGAGGTGGTGGTTGAATCTGGCAGCACAGCATCTCCAATGGAATGCCACACCTCCTGCTGGGTCGCCTGCAAAACTTCTAAAGAAGCTTAACCTAAGGCCTGACTCTGGTGAATTCTCCCAATGCTTTCCTAGTTGCTTTACCTGAGCACACTCATTTTTGCAGGCTGGCACCCGTTGGTTTTTAAGACAGTATAGGGTTGAGAATCCAAAGTAATACAACTTTTAGTAACCAGATTAAACAAGGCTAGGATTCTCTAGACAGGCACAGAAGACTCGAAACTGTAGCCATTCCCCACAAGTGCAGTCTCCACTCTTGCACATTTGTTAATTTGTTACTACTATTTTTCTCCATGCCTCTAACTTATGCTGTCTTAATTTTTAAGAAACAGCTTTTTTTGGTCCCTTTATCTAAAGAGGACTGATGGGCGACGATCCATCTTCTATAACTTCTTCAGGCTGACTCAGGGGCGTTGTCTCTATACCTAGCCAGGGACCCTAAAAACTTAGCCTATTTTACCAAGAGGTTGCCAAGATTACATATCAGGAGTGATATTCTACTCCAAATTGGAGGTCATGTAAAGCATTTAACAACTGCACAAACTTTTTTCTTTGATTACAACAGTGTAGCTTACTTAGCACCCATTTGCAAAGACATTTTCCTGATTGGCTGGGAACTTAATCCCTGCACTCTATGCTTCAGTTGCCAGATCTAAACAGATAATAGGGACGCAAGCCTCAGATCCACCCTGAATTTGTGGCTGGTGTCAAATCAAACTTCACTCAGTTAGGACTTTAAACTATCCTCTATTACAGATGATTGACAAGTTCCTGCCCAGTTATGAAAGGCATGGGCATTAGTAAGGCATGCTTACAAACTATTCTATGACCTCCCGGCTCTGATTAATACTGAATGGCCAAGCACAAGTGACTCTAGGATCTGACACCACCTCTGCCATCCAAGCTGTGGCTTACTGCATCTGGATGCTTCATTGTCCCAGTAGTGTCTCTCCACACAGGGATAAATGTCCCATTAGCATTTCACTTCGTTGGTTTCTAGACTTGAACTCAGGGTCTGGGTGCTGTCTCTCAGCTCTCCAGCTCAAGGCTAGCACCCTGCCACTTTTAAGTCCCAAACTCAGGGCCTGAGTGCCGCTCCTCAGCTCTGCAGCTCAAGGCTTGCACTCTGCCACTTTAAGCTCCAAAGCAACTCTCAATAGCACTCTGACAGATTAGACACCACAGTCTCACAGGGACTTTGCTTTGCCCGGGCTGGCTCAAAACTGCGGCTTTCAGATCAGTGAGTCCTACGAAGGCCACTTTACTCCAATTAGAAGCAACAAGGTGGTCAACTCAGAAATAGTCTCCAAGCATGATCTTACCTGGAACTTGGTGAGGGCCAAATTTACATCTGAATGAGGATCTGCTGTCCTTCTCCATGGGCCTGCTGGAGATTGCTATAAAATAACTTACAAGAATAAGCTGAAATAGCAATTAAGCAACCATTTTGGTAGTCCTGATTTTTCTTGTTTTCTCTTTTTTTTTTTGAAACAGACATTTAGGACAACTTCAATTTCAAACTTTGTTCAGAAACCCATTTCCAATGTTCTTTAAACTTCCACTGATATTTGCTTAAACAATTAACACTTTAGCCTTTATTTGCATTTGAAAAATCTTTAAGGGCTCAAGGAACTCCCTTTGCCCCAGACCCCCTAGGGGTCAAGGCACTCCCTTTGCTTCCAGGTTTCCTTTTGGAGAGGCATTTTTTTTCTGCAGTTTAGGTTACTGCCTAAAACTCCAGCAACAGTTCAAACTCAAATAAGTTTTTCCTCAATGCAAGAACTGTAAACATCCTCATTGCACCAAAGGTCTAAATCTGGACTTAGTTTCCTTCTTTTTCTAAAATACGTCCAATTGCAACCCAATAACATGAACCCAAATTATACAGAGATAAACTTTTAAACATTCATTCCTTTTAAAATGCTAATCATATTACCCAGATTTTACCATCAGATTTTCAGTGTCAGTCTGCAAAGAAAAAGAGCGAAGATGTGGATCTCAGTCCACCTGACCAGGTTAAGTGAACAGCCTTCATTCCAGCTTATTTACCCAGAGCTGCACCTTTGCCAGTTCACCTCTCACCCCCAAAGATGGTCACACAGGACTATCCTAAGTTTTCCCATCCTTTCTCTTAGCATTCGATTACCTAGACAGTTTTGAAAGATAGGTAAAGTCTCTGACATTAATAAATAAATTTACATTTTAATTCCTAATATTTATCTCCAAATTTCAACTTAAGGGAATAGATTCCAAATTCCCTAATACCTCTGGGCTAAACAGGACACAATGTTTACAATGTAAACAGCTCTATGCATTTCAATATCAAATTATTTTTAATACAAATTTCATTTAGAAAATACTTTTTCTACTTTAGAAAAATACTTTTTACCAGTTTCTCTTTAAAACAATGCAATAACCCTTTGAGACATTGTAAAACATTTTAACCAAATAATTTTCTTGAAGTTTAGACTTAGATTTACCCAATTGCCGTTTTTTATTTCAAGTATAAATTTGTCCATTGTTTTATACAGCATGCTTGATAATTTAACCTTGAACATGTTCACTCACTCATTCACACACATTCATACTCAAAGATCTTAAAGCGCGCAAAATTAATATCGGCCGTTCAATTTCTGGAAGTTTGTGTCAAGAGAGCTTTGCCAATTTTACTCCTGCAGGTGAGAACCAGGTTTAAAACAAAACTTTTTACATGGCAACTTAGCTGTGATTTATTTATCCAGGGCTTGTTACAACTGCCCAAAAATACACACACAAAGATTGCAAGGATCCATATTTAAGACTGGTACCAATTTTGAAAACAAAACCAGACAACAAAAAAAACACCTCACAAAACAAGACAGAAGCAGAGACCTTTAAGTACCCCAAATTTTGATGGCATGCATGGCAGCAGTCTCAGGCTGTTCCATTTTAGACTCCGAGTAAAACATAACAAAACAGACATACAAGAAACAAAACAAACAGACCGGTCCCTTAACCTACCGCGCGGCTTTCAGACGGTCGGGGAGGGGCAAAAGCCGTTCCCTCGACCAACAGAGGAACGTATCCTTCCGATACACTGGGGTCACCGAAAAATCGGGCCCCCCCCCCATGGCCATGCGGTCCTGGGTTCATCACTTTAGACTTGACCTGTGAAATAATGGTTAGGTCAAAAGTGCCATCTAGTGGCCAATAGACTCCGAAAGTCGGCCACTCTGAGGAACAAAGAGTCATCCACTTATTCTTCCGGACCTCCACCGACTGGTTGCTGGCTATTGTCCGGACCTCCTTCCAGTGCTGTAAAGTAAGGCTTAAGGGGGTCGTCACAGTCTGTCTCATGTTAAGATTCAGTCCAAGTCCAAGCCCCGTCACACCAAACACAAGAATTAAACAAACACTAAACGAGAGACACTTCGCAGCGCGGCTTCGGTGCAAAACCAAAAGGGGAAGGGCGTTCGGGGGGGAGCCCGGAGTCTCCCCTATCAGATGGACTAGAGAGTCCTCAGACCGGGGCGAAGCCCCGAAAACAGATGGACTAGAGAGTCCTCAGACCGGGGCGAAGCCCCGAAAACAGATGGACTAGAGAGTCCTCAGACCGGGGCGAAGCCACGAAAACAGATACCAGATGGGTCAGAAATCTGACCCCAGATGCCCCAGGGACGTCTCCCAGGGGCTGCGGTCGGGAGTACGAGCTCGTCAGCTCCTCCACGGGTCCGCCAGATACAGATTGACAACGGCCGAGTCACAGATTCCAGAAATACTCTTAACATAAGACAAGACACACAGAAGACAACAGAAATTTGCTGGCCAGCTTACCTCCTGGAGGTGGGTCGGTGGTCCCTGGGTGGGGAGTCTCCAATCTCGGTGGGACCTCCAAATGTAAGACCCCCGACTCAGCGGGACGTCTTTCAGACGGAGCCCCCTTCCCAAGGATCAGCGAGTCCACGCAGTCGGATGCAATCAGCAAGAGGTTTATTCAGGAACACGGGCCCCGGGAAGACAAAGCCTCCTAGAAGACTTTGCGCGCCAAGGCATGGGGAACAGGGGTATTTATGGGTAGCAGAAGCACGGTTACAGAAGCAGAAGCGTAATTACAGGGTAGGGGTCGGTTAACTTCAAATAAGGTTAGGAGTTTACTTTGGGCAGTAGTGGAATTTCTCACTTAGCTAGAAGAGGGCGGACATGCCTTTCATCTGGATTTACAACCTTATCAGCCTCATCCGCAAACATCCTGCGGGGCTGCTTTTTAACTTCTTTTGTTGGGCAACAGCAGTTACAGCCATAGCCGGGGTCTCACTAATGCTTTATTGGCTGCAGCTGCACTTTTCACACACACCTCCATTCTGTGACTTTACACACCTCCATTCTGGGTTCACACACCTCCATTCTGTGACTTCACACTCCTGAAATCTGTGACTTCCCACACCTCCATTCTGTGACTTCACACACCTCCATTCTGACTTCACACACATCCATTCTATGACTTCACACACTTCCATTCTATGACTTCACACACCTCCATTCTCTGACTTCACACACCTCCATTCTGAGTTCACACACCTCTATTCTGTGATTTCACACACCTCCATTCTGTGACTTCACACACCTCCATTCTGTGACTTCACACACTTCCATTCTATGACTTCACACACCTTCATTCTATGATTTCACACACCTCCATTCTGTGACTTCACACACCTCCATTCTATGACCTCACACACCCTCATTCTATGATTTCACACACCTCCATTCTATGATTTCACACATCCATTTTGACTTCACACACCTCCAATATATGACTTCAAACACCTAAATTCTGTGAGTTCAAACACCTCCATTCTATGACTTCAAACCGTCCATTCTGTGACTTCACACACCTCCATTCTATGACTTCAAACCGTCCATTCTGTGACTTTACACACCTCCATTCTGAGTTCACACACCTCAATTCTGGGACTTCACAAACCTCCCTTCGGTGACTTCACAATACTCCATTCTATGACTTCACACATCTACATTCTATGACTTCACACACCTCAATTCTGACTCACACAACTCCATTCTGTGACTTCAAAAACTCCATTCTACGATTTCACATATCTCCATACTATGACTTCACACACCTCCATTCTGAGTTCACACACCTCCATTCTGTGACTTCACACACCTCCATTCTGACTTCACACACCTCCATTGTATGACTTCACACACCTCCATTCTGTGACTTCACACACCTCCATTCTATGACTTCACAAACTTCCATTGTGACGTCACACACCTCCATTCTATGAGTTCACACACCTCCATTCTATGACTTCACACACCTCCATTCTGACTTCACACACCTCTATTCTATGACTTCGAACACCTACATTCTGACTTCCCACCCCTCCATTCTATGACTTCACAGACCTCGAATATGTGACTTCACTCACCTCCACTCTATGACTTCTCACTTCTCCATTCTATGATTTCACACACCTCTATTCTGTGACTTCACACACCTCCATTCTATGACTTCACACCTCCATTCTGACTTCACTCACCTCCATTCTATGACTTCCCACACCTCCATTCTGACTTCACACACCTCCATTCTGTGACTTCACACACCTCCATTCTGAGTTCAAACATCTCCATTCTGTGACTTCTCACACCTTGATTCTGTGACTTCACACACCTCCAATCTGTGACTTCACACACTTCCATTCTATGACTTCACACACCTCCATTCTATGACTTCAAACAACTCCATTCTGTGACTTCACACACCTCCATTCTATGACTTCACACATCCATTTTGATTTCACACACCTCCAATATATGACTTCAAACACCTCAATTCTGTGACTTCACACACCTCCATTCTGAGTTCACACCTCCATTCTGTGACTTCACACACCTCCATTCTATGACTTCACACACTTCCATTCTATGACTTCACACACCTCCATTCTGTGACTTTACACACCTCCATTCTGGGTTCACACACCTCCATTCTGTGACTTCACTCTCCTGCAATCTGTGACTTCCCACACCTCCATTCTGTGACTTCACACACCTCCATTCTATGACTTCACACACCTTCATTCTTACTTCACAAACACCCATTCTATGACTTCACACACCTCCATTGTATGACTTCACACACCTACATTCTGTGACTTCACACACCTCCATTCTGACTTCACTCACCTCCATTCTATGACTTCACACACCTCCATTCTGAATTCACACAGCTCAATTCTGTGACTTCACAAAATTCCATTCTGACTTCACACACCTCCATTGTATAAATTCACACACCTCCATTCTATGACTTCACACACCTCCATTGTGAGACTTCACACACCTCAATTCTGACTTCACACACTTCCATTCTATGACTTCACACACTTCCATTCTATGACTTCACACGCCTCCATTCTCTGACTTCACACACCTCAATTCTGAGTTCACACACCTCTATTCTGTGATTTCACACACCTCCATTCTGTGACTTCACACACCTCTATTCTGTGACTTCACACACTTCCATTCTATGACTTCACACACCCTCATTCTATGATTTCACACACCTCCATTGTGTGACTTCAAAAACCTCCATTCTATGACCTCACACACCCTCATTCTATGATTTCACACACCTCCATTCTATGACTTCACACATCCATTTTGACTTCACACACCTCCAATATATGACTTCAAACACCTCAATTCTGTGACTTCACACACCTCCATTCTATGACTTCAAACCGTCCATTCTGTGACTTCACACACCTCCATTGTATGACTTCACACACTTCCATTCTATGACTTCACACACCTCCATTCTGAGTTCACACACCTCAATTCTGGGACTTCACACACCTCCAATCTGTGACTTCCCACACCTCCATTCTGTGACATCACACACCTCCATTCTATGACTTCACAGACCTCGAATCTGTGATTTCACTCACATGCACTCTATGACTTCACACTCCTCCTTTCTATGACTTCCCACACCTCCTTTCTATGACTTCACCCACCTCCAATCGATGACTACACACCTCCATTCTGACTTCACACACCTCCATTCTGTGACTTCACACACCCCCATTCTATGAGTTCACATACCTCCATTCTGTGACTTCACACACCTTCATTCTTACTTCAGAAACATCCGTTCTATGACTTCCCACACCTCCATTCTATGACTTCACACATCCATTTTGATTTCAAACACCTCCAATATATGACTTCAAACACCTCAATTCTGTGACTTCACACACCTCCATTCTATGACTTCATACCCTCCATTCTATGATTTCACACACTTCCATTCTATGACTTCACACACCTCCATTCTGTGACTTTACACAGCTCCATTCTGGGTTCACACACCTCTATTCTCTGACTTCACACACCTCCATTCTATGAATTCACACACCTCCATTCTGTGACTTCACTCACCTCCATTCTATGACTTCACACACCTCCATTGTGACTACACTCACCTCCATTCTATGAGTTCACACACCTCCATTCTGACTTCACACACCTCCATTTTATTACTTCACACACCTCCATTCTGAATTCACACAGGTCAATACTATGACTTCACAAAATTCCATTCTGACTTCACAAACCTCTATTCTATGAATTCACACACCTCCATTCTGACATCACACACCTCCAATCTGTGACTTCACAGACCTCGAATCTGTGACTTCACTCACCTCCACTCTATGACTTCACACTTCTCCATTCTATGATTTTCCAAACCTCCTTTCTATGACTTTACCCAACTTCATTCTATGACTTCACACCTCCATTCTTATTTCACACAATCCATTCAGTGACTTCACACACCTCCATTCAATGACTTCACACACCTCCATTCAATGGCTTCACCCACCTCCATTCTATGACTTCACACCTCCTTTCTGACTTCACATACCTCCATTCTGTGACTTCACACACCTCCATTGTATGACTTCACAAACTTCCATTGTGACGTCACACACCTCCATTCTATGAGTTCACACACCTCCATTCTATGACTTCACTCACCTCCATTCTATGACTTCACACACCTCCTTTCTGAGTTGACACACCTCCATTCTATGACTTCACACACCTGCAATCTGAATTCACACACCTCCCTTCTATGACTTCACCCACCTCCGTTCTATGACTTCACACACCTCTATTCTCCGAGTTCACACCCCTCTAATTTGATTTCTCATACCTCCATTCTATGACTTCACAAACCTCCCTTCGGTGACTTCACAATACTCCATTCTATGACTTCACACATCTACATTCTATGACTTCACACACCTCAATTCTGACTCACACAACTCCATTCTGTGACTTCAAAAACTCCATTCTACGATTTCACATATCTCCATACTATGACTTCACACACCTCCATTCTGAGTTCACACACCTCCATTCTGTGACTTCACACACCTCCATTCTGACTTCACACACCTCCATTGTATGACTTCACACACCTCCATTCTGTGACTTCACACACCTCCATTCTATGACTTCACAAACTTCCATTGTGACGTCACACACCTCCATTCTATGAGTTCACACACCTCCATTCTATGACTTCACACACCTCCATTCTGACTTCACACACCTCTATTCTATGACTTCGAACACCTACATTCTGACTTCCCACCCCTCCATTCTATGACTTCACAGACCTCGAATATGTGACTTCACTCACCTCCACTCTATGACTTCTCACTTCTCCATTCTATGATTTCACACACCTCTATTCTGTGACTTCACACACCTCCATTCTATGACTTCACACCTCCATTCTGACTTCACTCACCTCCATTCTATGACTTCCCACACCTCCATTCTGACTTCACACACCTCCATTCTGTGACTTCACACACCTCCATTCTGAGTTCAAACATCTCCATTCTGTGACTTCTCACACCTTGATTCTGTGACTTCACACACCTCCAATCTGTGACTTCACACACTTCCATTCTATGACTTCACACACCTCCATTCTATGACTTCAAACAACTCCATTCTGTGACTTCACACACCTCCATTCTATGACTTCACACATCCATTTTGATTTCACACACCTCCAATATATGACTTCAAACACCTCAATTCTGTGACTTCACACACCTCCATTCTGAGTTCACACCTCCATTCTGTGACTTCACACACCTCCATTCTATGACTTCACACACTTCCATTCTATGACTTCACACACCTCCATTCTGTGACTTTACACACCTCCATTCTGGGTTCACACACCTCCATTCTGTGACTTCACTCTCCTGCAATCTGTGACTTCCCACACCTCCATTCTGTGACTTCACACACCTCCATTCTATGACTTCACACACCTTCATTCTTACTTCACAAACACCCATTCTATGACTTCACACACCTCCATTGTATGACTTCACACACCTACATTCTGTGACTTCACACACCTCCATTCTGACTTCACTCACCTCCATTCTATGACTTCACACACCTCCATTCTGAATTCACACAGCTCAATTCTGTGACTTCACAAAATTCCATTCTGACTTCACACACCTCCATTGTATAAATTCACACACCTCCATTCTATGACTTCACACACCTCCATTGTGAGACTTCACACACCTCAATTCTGACTTCACACACTTCCATTCTATGACTTCACACACTTCCATTCTATGACTTCACACGCCTCCATTCTCTGACTTCACACACCTCAATTCTGAGTTCACACACCTCTATTCTGTGATTTCACACACCTCCATTCTGTGACTTCACACACCTCTATTCTGTGACTTCACACACTTCCATTCTATGACTTCACACACCCTCATTCTATGATTTCACACACCTCCATTGTGTGACTTCAAAAACCTCCATTCTATGACCTCACACACCCTCATTCTATGATTTCACACACCTCCATTCTATGACTTCACACATCCATTTTGACTTCACACACCTCCAATATATGACTTCAAACACCTCAATTCTGTGACTTCACACACCTCCATTCTATGACTTCAAACCGTCCATTCTGTGACTTCACACACCTCCATTGTATGACTTCACACACTTCCATTCTATGACTTCACACACCTCCATTCTGAGTTCACACACCTCAATTCTGGGACTTCACACACCTCCAATCTGTGACTTCCCACACCTCCATTCTGTGACATCACACACCTCCATTCTATGACTTCACAGACCTCGAATCTGTGATTTCACTCACATGCACTCTATGACTTCACACTCCTCCTTTCTATGACTTCCCACACCTCCTTTCTATGACTTCACCCACCTCCAATCGATGACTACACACCTCCATTCTGACTTCACACACCTCCATTCTGTGACTTCACACACCCCCATTCTATGAGTTCACATACCTCCATTCTGTGACTTCACACACCTTCATTCTTACTTCAGAAACATCCGTTCTATGACTTCCCACACCTCCATTCTATGACTTCACACATCCATTTTGATTTCAAACACCTCCAATATATGACTTCAAACACCTCAATTCTGTGACTTCACACACCTCCATTCTATGACTTCATACCCTCCATTCTATGATTTCACACACTTCCATTCTATGACTTCACACACCTCCATTCTGTGACTTTACACAGCTCCATTCTGGGTTCACACACCTCTATTCTCTGACTTCACACACCTCCATTCTATGAATTCACACACCTCCATTCTGTGACTTCACTCACCTCCATTCTATGACTTCACACACCTCCATTGTGACTACACTCACCTCCATTCTATGAGTTCACACACCTCCATTCTGACTTCACACACCTCCATTTTATTACTTCACACACCTCCATTCTGAATTCACACAGGTCAATACTATGACTTCACAAAATTCCATTCTGACTTCACAAACCTCTATTCTATGAATTCACACACCTCCATTCTGACATCACACACCTCCAATCTGTGACTTCACAGACCTCGAATCTGTGACTTCACTCACCTCCACTCTATGACTTCACACTTCTCCATTCTATGATTTTCCAAACCTCCTTTCTATGACTTTACCCAACTTCATTCTATGACTTCACACCTCCATTCTTATTTCACACAATCCATTCAGTGACTTCACACACCTCCATTCAATGACTTCACACACCTCCATTCAATGGCTTCACCCACCTCCATTCTATGACTTCACACCTCCTTTCTGACTTCACATACCTCCATTCTGTGACTTCACACACCTCCATTGTATGACTTCACAAACTTCCATTGTGACGTCACACACCTCCATTCTATGAGTTCACACACCTCCATTCTATGACTTCACTCACCTCCATTCTATGACTTCACACACCTCCTTTCTGAGTTGACACACCTCCATTCTATGACTTCACACACCTGCAATCTGAATTCACACACCTCCCTTCTATGACTTCACCCACCTCCGTTCTATGACTTCACACACCTCTATTCTCCGAGTTCACACCCCTCTAATTTGATTTCTCATACCTCCATTCTATGACTTCACAAACCTCCCTTCGGTGACTTCACAATACTCCATTCTATGACTTCACACATCTACATTCTATGACTTCACACACCTCAATTCTGACTCACACAACTCCATTCTGTGACTTCACAAAACTCCATTCTATCATTTCACATATCTCCATACTATGACTTCACACACCTCAATCTATGACTATACACAACTCCATTCTGAGTTCACACACCTCCATTCTGTGACTTCACACACCTCCATTCTTACTTCACACACCTCCATTCTATGACTTCACACACCTCCATTCTGAATTCACACAGCTCAATTCTGTGACTTCACAAAATTCCATTCTGACTTCACACACATCCATTGTATGAATTCACACACCTCCATTCTGTGACTTCACATACTTCCATTGTGACTTCACAAACCTCTATTCTATTACTTCGCACACCTCCATTCTGACATCACACACCTCCAATCTATGACTTCACAGACCTCGAATCTGTGCCTTCACTCACCTCCACTCTATGACTTCACACTACTCCATTCTATGACTTCCCACACCTCCTTCCTATGACTTCACCCACCTTCATTCTATGACTTCACACCTCCATTCTGACTTCACACACTTCCATTCAGTGACTTCACACACCTCCATTCAATGACTTCTCACACCTCCATTCTATGACTTCACACACCTTCATTCTAACGTCAGAAACATCCATTCTATGACCTCACACACCTCCATCTATGACTTAACAAACCTCCATTCTGTGACTTCACACACCTCCATACTGAGTTCACAAAATTCCATTCGGTGACTTAACACACCTCCATTCTGACTTCACACACCTCCATTCTTTGACTTCACACACCTCCATTCCATGACTTCACACACCTTCATTTTTACTTCAGAAACATTCACACACCTCCATTCTATGACTTCACAAACCTCCATTCTGTGACTTCACACATGCATTTAGACTTCACACACCTCCAATATATGACTTCAAACACCTCAATTCTGTGACTTCACACAGCTCCATTCTATGACTTCATAACGTCCATTCTGTGACTTCACACAGCTCCATTCTATGACTTCACACACTTCCATTCTATGACTTCACACACCTCCATTCTGTGCCTTTACACACCTCCATTCTGAGTTCACACACCTCCATTCTTTGACTTCACACACCTCCAATCTAACATCACACACCTCCATTCTATGATTTCCCAGACCTCGAATCTGTGACTTCACTCACCTGCACTCTATGACAACCCACACCTCTTTCTATGAATTCACCCACCTCCAATCTATGACTACACACCTCCATTCGGACTTCACACACCTCCATTCTGTGACTTCACACACCTCCATTCTATGACTTCACACACCTCCATTCTATGACTTCACACACCTTCATTCTTACTTCAGAAACATCCATTCTATGACTTCACACACCTCCATTCTATGACTTCACAAACCTCCATTCTGTGACTTCACACACCTCCATTCTGACTTCACACACTTCCCTTCTATGACTTCACACACTTCCATTCTATGACTTCACACACCTCCATTCTCTGACTTCACACACTTCCATTCTGAGTTCACACACCTCTATTCTGTGATTTCACATATCTCCATTCTGTGACTTCACACACCTCCATTCTGTGACTTCACACACTTCCATTCTATGACTTCACACACCTTCATTCTATGATTTCACACACCTCCATTCTGTGACTTCACAAACCTTCATTCTATGACTTCACACACCTCCTTTCTATGACTTCACCCAACTCCATTCTATGACTTCACACCTCCATTCTGACTTCACACACCTCCATTCTGTGTCTTCACACGCCTCCATTATATGACTTCACAAACCTCCATTCTATGACCTCACACACCCTCATTCTATGATTTCACACACCTCCATTCTATGACTTCACACAACCACTTTGACTTCACACACCTCCAATATATGACTTCAAACACCTCAATTCTGTGACTTCACGCACCTCCATTCTATGATTTCAAACCGTCCATTCTGTGACTTTACACACCTCCATTTTATGACTTCACACACTTCCATTCTGTGACTTCACACACCTCCATTCTGTGACTTTACACACCTCCATTCTGAGTTCACACACCTCAATTCTGGGACTTCACACACCTCCAATCTGTGACTTCCCCCACCTCCATTCAGTGACTTCACACACCTCCATTCTATGACTTCACACACCTCCATTCTATGACTTCACACACGTCCATTCTGTGACTTCACACACCTCCATTCTATTACTTCAAACACCTCCATTGTGACTACACACACTGCCATTCTATGAGTTCACACACCTCCATTCTGACTTCACACACCTCCATTCTATGACTTCACACACCTCCATTCTATGACTTCACACACCTCCTTTCTATGACTTCACCCAACTCCATTCTATGACTTCACACCTCCATTCTGACTTCACACACCTCCATTCTGTGACTTCACACACCTCCATTATATGACTTCACACACATCCATTCTATGACTTCACACACCTCCATTCTATGCCTTCACACACCTCCATTCTGTGACTTCACACACCTCCATTCTATGCCTTCACACACCTTCATTCTTACTTCACAAACAGATATACTATGACTTCACACACCTCCATTCTTTGACTTCACACACCTCCATTCTATGTCTTCACACGCCTCCATTCTTTGACTTCACACACCTAAATTCTGAGTTGGCACATCTCCATTCTGTGACTTCACACACCTCCATTCTGACGTCACACATCTCCATTCTATGACTTCACACACCTTCATTTTTACTTTACAAACATCCATTCTATAACTTCATACACCCCCATTCTATGACTTCACACACCTCCATTCAGTGACTTCACACACCTCCATTCTATGACTTCACACAACTCCATTCTGTGACTTCACACATCTCCATTCTATGACTTCACACACTTCCATTGTGACGTCACACACCTCCATTCTATGACTTCACACACCTCCATTCTGACTTCACCCACCTCCATTCTATGACTTCACACACCTCCATTCTGAATTCACACAGCTCCATTCTGTGACTTCACAAAATTCTATTCTATGATTTCACACAACTCCATACTATGACTTCACACAACTCCATCTATGACTTCACACACCTCCATTCTGACTTCACACACCTATATTCTATGACTTTCCACACCTCCATTCTGACATCACACACCTCCATTCTATGACTTCACAGACCGCGAATCTGTGACTTCACTCACCTGCACTCTATGACTTCACACTCCTCCATTCTATGACTTCCCACACCTCCTTTCTATGACATCACCCACCTCCAATCTATGACTACCCACCTCCATTCTGTCTTCACACACCTCGATTCTGTGACTTCACACACCTGCATTCCATGACTTCACACACCTTCATTTTTACTTCAGAAACATTCACACACCTCCATTCTATGACTTCACAAACCTCCATTCTGTGAATTCACACATGCATTTTGACTTCACACACCTCCAATATATGACTTCAAACAAATCAATTCTGTGACTTCACACAGCTCCATTCTATGACTTCACACACTTCCATTCTATGACTTCACACAGCTCCATTCTATAACTTCACACAGCTCAATTCTATGACTTCACACACCACCATTCTATGACTCCACACACCTCCATTCTTTGACTTCACACACCTAAATTCTGAGTTGACACACCTCCATTCTGTGACTTCACACACCTCCATTCTGACTTCACACAGCTCCATTCTATGACTTCACAAACCTTCATTCTGTGACTTCACACACCTCCATTCTATGACTTCACACACTTCCATTGTTACGTCACACACCTCCATTCTATGAGTTCACACACCTCCATTCTGACTTCACACACCTCCATTCTATGACTTCACACACCTCCATTCTGACTTCACACACCTTCTTTCTGTGAGTTCACACTCCTCCATTCAATGAGTTGACACACCTACATTCTTTGACTTCACACACTTCAAATCTGACATCACACACCTCCATTCTATGATTTCACAGACCTTGAATCTGTGACTTCACTCACCTGCACTCTACGACTTCCCACTCCTCCATTCTATGACTTCCCACACCTCCTTTCTATGAATTCACCCACCTCCAATCTATGACTACACAACTCCATTCTGACTTCACACAACTCCATTCTGTGACTTCACACACCTCCATTCTATAACTTCACACACCTCCATTCTATGACTTCACACACCTCCATTCTATGACTTCACACACCTCCATTCTTTGACTTCACACACCTAAATTCTGAGTTGACATACCTCCATTCTGTGACTTCACACACCTCCTTTTTATGACTTCACCCACCTCCAATCTATGACTACACACCTCCATTCTGACTTCACACACCTGCATTCTGTGACTTCACACACCTCCATTCTATGAGTTCACACACCTCCATTCTGTGACTTCACACTCCTTCATTCTTACTTCAGAAACATCCATTCTATGACTTCACAAACCTCCATTCGGTGACTTCACACACCTCCATTCTGAGTTCACACAACTCTATTCGGTGACTTCACACACCTCCATTCGGTGCCTTCACACACCTCCATTCCATGACTTCACACACTTCCATTCTATGACTTCACACACCTCCATTCTGTGAGGTCAAACACCTCCATTCTAAGTTCACACACCTCCAATCTGTGACTTCACACACCTCCATTCTGTGACTTCACACACCTCCATTCTATGACTTTATACACCTCCATTCTGAGTTCACACACCTCCATTCTTTGACTTCACACACCTCCATTCTGTTACTTCCCACACCTCCATTCTGTGACTTCACACACCTCCGTTCTATGACTTCACACACCTCCCTTCTATGACTTCACACACCTCCATTCTGTGACTTCACACACCTCCGTTCTATGACTTCACACACCTCCGTTCTATGACTTCACACACCTCCCTTCTATGACTTCACACACCTCCATTCTGTGACTTCACACACCTCCATTCTGACTTCACAGAGCTCCATTCTATGACTTCACACACCTCCATTCTGGGCCTTCCCACACCTCCATTCTATGACTTAACACACCTTCATTCTTACTTAACAAACATCCATTCTATGACTTCACACACCTCCATTCTATGACTTCACACACCTCCATTCTATGATTTCACACACCTCCATTCTGTGACTTCACACACCTCAATTCTGTGACTTCACACACCTCCATTATGACTTCACACACATCCTTTCTATGACTTCACACACCTCCATTCTATGACTTCACACACCTCCATTCTGTGACTTCACACACCTCCATTCTGAGTTCACACACCGCCATTCTGTGACTTCACACACCTCCAATCTGACTTCACACACCTCCATTCCATGACTTCACACACCTCCATTCTATGAGTTCGCACACCTCCATTCTTTGACATCAAAAACCACCATTCTATGACTTCACACACCTCCATTTTGACTTCACTCACCTCCATTATATGACTTCGCACACCTCCATTATGAATTCACACAGCTCCATTCTATGACTTCACACACCTCCATTCTGTGACTTCACACACTTCCATTCTATGACTTAACACACCTTCATTCTTACTTAACAAACATCCATTCTATGACTTCACACACCTCCATTCTATGACTTCACACACCTCCATTCTATGACTTCACACACCTCCATTCTGTGACTTCACACACCTCCATTCTGTGACTTCACACACCTCGAATCTGAGTTCACACACCTCCATTTTGTGATTTCACACACCTCCATTCTCTGACTTCACACACCTCCATTCTATGACTTCACACACCTAAATTCTATGACTTCACACACCTCCATTCTATGACTTCACACACCTCCATTCTGTGACTTCACACAGCTCCATTCTATGACTTCACACACCTCCATTGTGTGACTTCACACACCTCCATTCTATGACCTCAGACACCTCCATTCTATGACTTCGCACACCTGCATTGTCACTTCACACACCTCCATTCTATGAGTTCACACACCTCCATTCTGACTTCACACACCTACATTCTATGACTTCACACACCTCCATTCTGACTTCACACACCTCCATTCTATGACTTCACACAAATCCATCTGACTTCACACACCTCCATTCCATGACTTCACACACCTCCATTCAATGACTTCACACACCTCCATTCTTTGACTGCATGCACCTCCATTCTATGAGTTCACACACCTCCATTCTGACTTCACACACCTACATTCTATGACTTCACACACCTCCATTCTGACTTCACACACCTCCATTCTATGACTTCACACAAATCCATCTGACTTCACACACCTCCATTCTATGACTTCACACAATTCCATTCTATGACTTCACACACCTCCATTCTTTGACTTCACACACCTCCATTGTGAGTTCACACACCTCCATTCTGTGACTTCAGACACCTCCATTCTGTGACTTCACACACCTCCATTCTATTAATTCACACACCTCCATTCTGAGACTTCACACACCTCCATTCTGAGTTCACAAACCTCCATTCTGTGACTTAACGCACCTTCATTCTGTGACTTCACACACCTCCATTCTATGACTTCCCACACCTCCATTCTGTGACTTCACAAACCTCCATTCTGAGTTCAACACCTCAATTCCGTGGCTTCACACCTCAATTCTCACTTCACACACCTCCATTCTATGATTTCACACAATTCCATTCTATGACTTCACACACATCCATTCTTTGACTTCACACACCTCCATTGTGAGTTCACACACCTCCATTCTGTGACTTCACACACCTCCATTCTGTGACTTCAGGCACCTCAATTCTGTGACTTCACACACCTCCATTCTATGATTTCTCACACCTCCATTCTATTAATTCACACACCTCCATTCTGTGACTTTACACAACTCCATTCTATGACTTCCCACACCTCCATTCTGTGACTTCACACACCTCCATTCTGAGTTCACAAACCTCCATTATGTGACTTAACGCACCTTCATTCTGTGACTTCACACACCTCCATTCTATGACTTCACACACCTCCATTCTATGAGTTCACACACGTCCATTCTATGACTTCACACACCTCCAGTCTTTGACTTCACACCCCTCCATTCTGTGACTTCACACACCTCCATTCTATAACTTCACACACCTCCATTATGACTTCCCACACCTCCAATCTGAGTTCACACACCTCCGTTCTATGACTTCACACACCTCCATTCTGTGACTTCACACACCTGAATTCTGTGACTTCACACGCCTCCATTATGACTTCACACACCTCCATTCTATGACTTCACACACCTCCATTCTATGACTTCGCACACCTAGATTCTGTGACTTCACACACCTCCGTTCTGAGTTCACACACCTCCATTCTGTGACTTCACACACCTCCATTCTGACTTCACAGAGCTCCATAAAATGACTTCACACACCTCCATTTTGTGACTTCGCACAGCTCCATTCTGACTTCACACAGCTCCATTCTGTGACTTCCCACACCTTCATTCTGTGACTTCACACACCTCCCTTCTGAGTTCAAACACCTCCGTTCTGTGATGTAACACACCTCCATTCTGTGACTTCACACACCTCCATTCTGGGTTCGCACACCTCCATTCTGTGACTTCACACACCTCCATTCTGACTTCACAGAGCTCCATTCTATGACTTCACACACCTCCATTCTGGGCCTTCCCACACCTCCATTCTATGACTTAACACACCTTCATTCTTACTTAACAAACATCCATTCTATGACTTCACACACCTCCATTCTATGACTTCACACACCTCCATTCTATGATTTCACACACCTCCATTCTGTGACTTCACACACCTCAATTCTGTGACTTCACACACCTCCATTATGACTTCACACACATCCTTTCTATGACTTCACACACCTCCATTCTATGACTTCACACACCTCCATTCTGTGACTTCACACACCTCCATTCTGAGTTCACACACCGCCATTCTGTGACTTCACACACCTCCAATCTGACTTCACACACCTCCATTCCATGACTTCACACACCTCCATTCTATGAGTTCGCACACCTCCATTCTTTGACATCAAAAACCACCATTCTATGACTTCACACACCTCCATTTTGACTTCACTCACCTCCATTATATGACTTCGCACACCTCCATTATGAATTCACACAGCTCCATTCTATGACTTCACACACCTCCATTCTGTGACTTCACACACTTCCATTCTATGACTTAACACACCTTCATTCTTACTTAACAAACATCCATTCTATGACTTCACACACCTCCATTCTATGACTTCACACACCTCCATTCTATGACTTCACACACCTCCATTCTGTGACTTCACACACCTCCATTCTGTGACTTCACACACCTCGAATCTGAGTTCACACACCTCCATTTTGTGATTTCACACACCTCCATTCTCTGACTTCACACACCTCCATTCTATGACTTCACACACCTAAATTCTATGACTTCACACACCTCCATTCTATGACTTCACACACCTCCATTCTGTGACTTCACACAGCTCCATTCTATGACTTCACACACCTCCATTGTGTGACTTCACACACCTCCATTCTATGACCTCAGACACCTCCATTCTATGACTTCGCACACCTGCATTGTCACTTCACACACCTCCATTCTATGAGTTCACACACCTCCATTCTGACTTCACACACCTACATTCTATGACTTCACACACCTCCATTCTGACTTCACACACCTCCATTCTATGACTTCACACAAATCCATCTGACTTCACACACCTCCATTCCATGACTTCACACACCTCCATTCAATGACTTCACACACCTCCATTCTTTGACTGCATGCACCTCCATTCTATGAGTTCACACACCTCCATTCTGTGACTTCACACACCTTTATTGTTTGACTTCACACACCTACATTCCATGACTTCACACACCTCCATTCTATGAGTTCACACACCTCCATTCTATGATTCACACACCTCCATTTTGACTTCACACACCTCCATTCTTTGACTTCATACACCTTCGTTCTCACTTCAGAAACATCCTTTGTATGACTTCAGGCACCTCCATTCTATGACTTCACAAACCTCCATTCTCTGACCACACACCTCCATTCTGAGTTCCCACACCTCCATTCTGTGACTTCACCCTCCTCCATCCTGACTTCACACACCTCCATTCTGACTTCACAAACCTCAATTCTTTGATTTCACACACCTCCATTCTATGACTTCACAGTCTTCCATTCTATGAATTCACACACCTCCATTCTATGACTTCACACAACTCCATTCTGTGACTTCACACATCTCCATTCTATGACTTCACACACTTCCATTGTGACGTCACACACCTCCATTCTATGACTTCACACACCTCCATTCTGACTTCACCCACCTCCATTCTATGACTTCACACACCTCCATTCTGAATTCACACAGCTCCATTCTGTGACTTCACAAAATTCTATTCTATGATTTCACACAACTCCATACTATGACTTCACACAACTCCATCTATGACTTCACACACCTCCATTCTGACTTCACACACCTATATTCTATGACTTTCCACACCTCCATTCTGACATCACACACCTCCATTCTATGACTTCACAGACCGCGAATCTGTGACTTCACTCACCTGCACTCTATGACTTCACACTCCTCCATTCTATGACTTCCCACACCTCCTTTCTATGACATCACCCACCTCCAATCTATGACTACCCACCTCCATTCTGTCTTCACACACCTCGATTCTGTGACTTCACACACCTGCATTCCATGACTTCACACACCTTCATTTTTACTTCAGAAACATTCACACACCTCCATTCTATGACTTCACAAACCTCCATTCTGTGAATTCACACATGCATTTTGACTTCACACACCTCCAATATATGACTTCAAACAAATCAATTCTGTGACTTCACACAGCTCCATTCTATGACTTCACACACTTCCATTCTATGACTTCACACAGCTCCATTTTATAACTTCACACAGCTCAATTCTATGACTTCACACACCACCATTCTATGACTCCACACACCCCCATTCTTTGACTTCACACACCTAAATTCTGAGTTGACACACCTCCATTCTGTGACTTCACACACCTCCATTCTGACTTCACACAGCTCCATTCTATGACTTCACAAACCTTCATTCTGTGACTTCACACACCTCCATTCTATGACTTCACACACTTCCATTGTTACGTCACACACCTCCATTCTATGAGTTCACACACCTCCATTCTGACTTCACACACCTCCATTCTATGACTTCACACACCTCCATTCTGACTTCACACACCTTCTTTCTGTGAGTTCACACTCCTCCATTCAATGAGTTGACACACCTACATTCTTTGACTTCACACACTTCAAATCTGACATCACACACCTCCATTCTATGATTTCACAGACCTTGAATCTGTGACTTCACTCACCTGCACTCTACGACTTCCCACTCCTCCATTCTATGACTTCCCACACCTCCTTTCTATGAATTCACCCACCTCCAATCTATGACTACACAACTCCATTCTGACTTCACACAACTCCATTCTGTGACTTCACACACCTCCATTCTATAACTTCACACACCTCCATTCTATGACTTCACACACCTCCATTCTATGACTTCACACACCTCCATTCTTTGACTTCACACACCTAAATTCTGAGTTGACATACCTCCATTCTGTGACTTCACACACCTCCTTTTTATGACTTCACCCACCTCCAATCTATGACTACACACCTCCATTCTGACTTCACACACCTGCATTCTGTGACTTCACACACCTCCATTCTATGAGTTCACACACCTCCATTCTGTGACTTCACACTCCTTCATTCTTACTTCAGAAACATCCATTCTATGACTTCACAAACCTCCATTCGGTGACTTCACACACCTCCATTCTGAGTTCACACAACTCTATTCGGTGACTTCACACACCTCCATTCGGTGCCTTCACACACCTCCATTCCATGACTTCACACACTTCCATTCTATGACTTCACACACCTCCATTCTGTGAGGTCAAACACCTCCATTCTAAGTTCACACACCTCCAATCTGTGACTTCACACACCTCCATTCTGTGACTTCACACACCTCCATTCTATGACTTTATACACCTCCATTCTGAGTTCACACACCTCCATTCTTTGACTTCACACACCTCCATTCTGTTACTTCCCACACCTCCATTCTGTGACTTCACACACCTCCGTTCTATGACTTCACACACCTCCCTTCTATGACTTCACACACCTCCATTCTGTGACTTCACACACCTCCGTTCTATGACTTCACACACCTCCGTTCTATGACTTCACACACCTCCCTTCTATGACTTCACACACCTCCATTCTGTGACTTCACACACCTCCATTCTGACTTCACAGAGCTCCATTCTATGACTTCACACACCTCCATTCTGGGCCTTCCCACACCTCCATTCTATGACTTAACACACCTTCATTCTTACTTAACAAACATCCATTCTATGACTTCACACACCTCCATTCTATGACTTCACACACCTCCATTCTATGATTTCACACACCTCCATTCTGTGACTTAACGCACCTTCATTCTGTGACTTCACACACCTCCATTCTATGACTTCCCACACCTCCATTCTGTGACTTCACAAACCTCCATTCTGAGTTCAACACCTCAATTCCGTGGCTTCACACCTCAATTCTCACTTCACACACCTCCATTCTATGATTTCACACAATTCCATTCTATGACTTCACACACATCCATTCTTTGACTTCACACACCTCCATTGTGAGTTCACACACCTCCATTCTGTGACTTCACACACCTCCATTCTGTGACTTCAGGCACCTCAATTCTGTGACTTCACACACCTCCATTCTATGATTTCTCACACCTCCATTCTATTAATTCACACACCTCCATTCTGTGACTTTACACAACTCCATTCTATGACTTCCCACACCTCCATTCTGTGACTTCACACACCTCCATTCTGAGTTCACAAACCTCCATTATGTGACTTAACGCACCTTCATTCTGTGACTTCACACACCTCCATTCTATGACTTCACACACCTCCATTCTATGAGTTCACACACGTCCATTCTATGACTTCACACACCTCCAGTCTTTGACTTCACACCCCTCCATTCTGTGACTTCACACACCTCCATTCTATAACTTCATACACCTCCATTATGACTTCCCACACCTCCAATCTGAGTTCACACACCTCCGTTCTATGACTTCACACACCTCCATTCTGTGACTTCACACACCTGAATTCTGTGACTTCACACGCCTCCATTATGACTTCACACACCTCCATTCTATGACTTCACACACCTCCATTCTATGACTTCGCACACCTAGATTCTGTGACTTCACACACCTCCGTTCTGAGTTCACACACCTCCATTCTGTGACTTCACACACCTCCATTCTGACTTCACAGAGCTCCATAAAATGACTTCACACACCTCCATTTTGTGACTTCGCACAGCTCCATTCTGACTTCACACAGCTCCATTCTGTGACTTCCCACACCTTCATTCTGTGACTTCACACACCTCCCTTCTGAGTTCAAACACCTCCGTTCTGTGATGTAACACACCTCCATTCTGTGACTTCACACACCTCCATTCTGGGTTCGCACACCTCCATTCTGTGACTTCACACACCTCCATTCTGACTTCACAGAGCTCCATTCTATGACTTCACACACCTCCATTCTGGGCCTTCCCACACCTCCATTCTATGACTTAACACACCTTCATTCTTACTTAACAAACATCCATTCTATGACTTCACACACCTCCATTCTATGACTTCACACACCTCCATTCTATGATTTCACACACCTCCATTCTGTGACTTCACACACCTCAATTCTGTGACTTCACACACCTCCATTATGACTTCACACACATCCTTTCTATGACTTCACACACCTCCATTCTATGACTTCACACACCTCCATTCTGTGACTTCACACACCTCCATTCTGAGTTCACACACCGCCATTCTGTGACTTCACACACCTCCAATCTGACTTCACACACCTCCATTCCATGACTTCACACACCTCCATTCTATGAGTTCGCACACCTCCATTCTTTGACATCAAAAACCACCATTCTATGACTTCACACACCTCCATTTTGACTTCACTCACCTCCATTATATGACTTCGCACACCTCCATTATGAATTCACACAGCTCCATTCTATGACTTCACACACCTCCATTCTGTGACTTCACACACTTCCATTCTATGACTTAACACACCTTCATTCTTACTTAACAAACATCCATTCTATGACTTCACACACCTCCATTCTATGACTTCACACACCTCCATTCTATGACTTCACACACCTCCATTCTGTGACTTCACACACCTCCATTCTGTGACTTCACACACCTCGAATCTGAGTTCACACACCTCCATTTTGTGATTTCACACACCTCCATTCTCTGACTTCACACACCTCCATTCTATGACTTCACACACCTAAATTCTATGACTTCACACACCTCCATTCTATGACTTCACACACCTCCATTCTGTGACTTCACACAGCTCCATTCTATGACTTCACACACCTCCATTGTGTGACTTCACACACCTCCATTCTATGACCTCAGACACCTCCATTCTATGACTTCGCACACCTGCATTGTCACTTCACACACCTCCATTCTATGAGTTCACACACCTCCATTCTGACTTCACACACCTACATTCTATGACTTCACACACCTCCATTCTGACTTCACACACCTCCATTCTATGACTTCACACAAATCCATCTGACTTCACACACCTCCATTCCATGACTTCACACACCTCCATTCAATGACTTCACACACCTCCATTCTTTGACTGCATGCACCTCCATTCTATGAGTTCACACACCTCCATTCTGTGACTTCACACACCTTTATTGTTTGACTTCACACACCTACATTCCATGACTTCACACACCTCCATTCTATGAGTTCACACACCTCCATTCTATGATTCACACACCTCCATTTTGACTTCACACACCTCCATTCTTTGACTTCATACACCTTCGTTCTCACTTCAGAAACATCCTTTTTATGACTTCAGGCACCTCCATTCTATGACTTCACAAACCTCCATTCTCTGACCACACACCTCCATTCTGAGTTCCCACACCTCCATTCTGTGACTTCACCCTCCTCCATCCTGACTTCACACACCTCCATTCTGACTTCACAAACCTCAATTCTTTGATTTCACACACCTCCATTCTATGACTTCACAGTCTTCCATTCTATGAATTCACACACCTCCATTCTATGACTTCACACACCTCATTTCTGAGTTGACACACCTCCATTCTGTGATTTCACACACCTCCAATTTGACTTCACACACCCCCATTCTATGACTTCACACACCCCCATTGTGACTTCACACACTCCATTCTATGAGTTCACACACCTCCATTCTGACTTCACACACTCCATTCTATGGCTTCACACAGCTGCATTCTGACTTCAGACACCGCAATTTGTGACTTCACACACCACAATTTTGACTTCAAACACCTTCATTCTGTGACTTCACACACCTCCATTCTGTGACTTCACACACCTCCATTTTGACTTCACACACTTCCATTCTTTGACTTAACACACCTGCATTCTGTGACTTCACACACCACCATTGTTTGACTTCACAACCTATATTCTTGGACTTCACAAACCTCCATTCCATGACTTCACACATCTCCATTTTATGAGTTCACACACCTCCATTTTGACTTCACACACCTCCATTCTGTGACTTCACACACCTCCATTCTTGGTTCACACACATCAATTCCGTGACTTCACACACCTCAATTCTCACTTCACACACCTCCAATCTATGACTTCACACAATACCATTCTATGACTTCACACACATCCATTCTTTGACTTCACACACCTCCATTGTGAGTTCACACACCTCCATTCTGTGACTTCACACACCTCCATTCTGTGACTTCACACACCTCCATTCTGTGACTTCACACACCTCCATTCTATGATTTCTCACACCTCCTTTCTATTAAATCACACACCTCCATTCTGTGACTTCACACAACTCCATTCTATGACTTCCAACACCTCCATTCTGTGACTTCACAAACCTCCATTCTGAGTTCACACACCTCAATTCCGTGACTTCACACACCTCAATTCTCACTTCACACACCTCCATTCTATGACTTCACACAATTCCATTCTATGACTTCACACACTCCATTCTTTGACTTCACACACCTCCATTGTGAGTTCACACACCTCCATTCTGTGACTTCACACACCTCCATTCTATGACTTCACACACCTCCATTCTGTGACTTCACACACCTCCATT
Organism: Megascapheus bottae; assembly: GCA_024803745.1. Classification (NCBI taxonomy): domain Eukaryota; kingdom Metazoa; phylum Chordata; class Mammalia; order Rodentia; family Geomyidae; genus Megascapheus; species Megascapheus bottae. Next base: position 11,513 of record JANJXV010001739.1, on the reverse strand, counting down.
CTATGATTTCTCACACCTCCATTCTATTAATTCACACACCTCCATTCTGTGACTTCACACAACTCCATTCTATGACTTCCCACACCTCCATTCTGTGAATTCACACACCTCCATTCTGAGTTCACAAACCTCCATTCTGTGACTTAACGCACCTTCATTCTGTGACTTCACACCCCTCCATTCTATGACTTCACACACCGCCAATCTCTGACTTCACACACCTCCATTCTATGACCTCACACACCTCCATTCTATGACTTCGCACACCTTCATTGTGACTTCACACACCTCCATTCTATGAGTTCACACACGTCCATTCTGGCTTCACACACCTCCATTCTATGACTTCACACACCTCCATTCTGACTTCACACACCTCCATTTTATGACTTCACACAACTCCATCTGACTTCACACACCTCCATTCTATGATTCACACACCTCCATTTTGACTTCACACACCTCCATTCTTTGACTTCATACACCTTCGTTCTCACTTCAGAAACATCCTTTCTATGACTTCAGGCACCTCCATTCTATGACTTCACAAACCTCCGTTCTGTGACCACACACCTCCATTCTGAGTTCCCACACCTCCATTCTGTGACTTCACCCACCTCCATCCTGACTTCACACACCTCCATTCTGACTTCACAAACCTCAATTCTTTGACTTCACACACCTCCATTCTATGATTTCACAGTCTTCCATTCTATGAATTCACACACCTCCATTCTATGACTTCACACACCTCATTTCTGAGTTGACACACCTCCATTCTGTGATTTCACACACCTCCAATTTGACTCCACACACCCCCATTCTATGACTTCACACACCCCCATTGTGACTTCACACACTCCATTCTATGAGTTCACACACCTCCATTCTGACTTCACACACTCCATTCTATGGCTTCACACAGCTGCATTCTGACTTCAGACACCTCCATTTGTGACTTCACACACCTCCATTTTACTTCACACACTTCCATTCTTTGACTTAACACACCTGCATTCTGTGACTGCACACACCACCATTGTTTGACTTCACAACCTATATTCTTGGACTTCACACACCTCCATTCCATGACTTCACACATCTCCATTTTATGAGTTCACACACCTCCATTTTGATTTCACACACCTTCATTCTATGACTTCACACACCTTCGTTCTACTTCAGAAACATCCATTCTATAACTTCACACACCTCCATTCTATGACTTCACAAACCTCCATTCTGTGACTTCACACACCTCCATTCTGAGGTCACACACCTCAATTCCGTAACTTCACACACCTCAATTCTCACTTCACACACCTCCATTCTATGATTTCACACAATTCCATTCTATGACTTCACACACCTCCATTCTATGACTTCGCACACGTCCATTCTGACTTCACACACCTCCATTCTATGACTTCACACACCTCCATTCTGACTTCACACACCTCCATTCTATGACTTCACACAACTCCATCTGACTTCACACACCTCCATTCTATGATTCACACAACTCCATTTTGACTTCACACACCTCCATTCTTTGACTTCATACACCTTCGTTCTCACTTCAGAAACATCCTTTCTTTGACTTCAGGCACCTCCATTGTATGACTTCACAAACCTCCGTTCTGTGACCACACACCTCCATTCTGAGTTCCCACACCTCCATTCTGTGACTTCACCCACCTCCATCCTGACTGCACACACCTCCATTCTGAGTTCACAAACCTCAATTCTTTGACTTCACACACCTCCATTCTATGATTTCACAGTCTTCCATTCTATGAATTCACACACCTCCATTCTATGACTTCACACACCTCATTTGTGAGTTGACATACCTCCATTCTGTGATTTCACACACCTCCAATTTGACTTCACACACCCCCATTCTATGACTTCACACACCCCTATTGTGACTTCACACACTCCATTCTATGAGTTCACACACCTCCATTCTGACTTCACACACTCCATTCTATGGCTTCACACAGCTGCATTCTGACTTCAGACACCTCCATTTGTGACTTCACACACCACAATTTTGACTTCAAACACCTTCATTCTGTGACTTCACACACCTCCATTCTGTGACTTCGCACACCTACATTTTGACTTCACACACTTCCATTCTTTGACTTAACACACCTGCATTCTGTGACTTCACACACCACCATTGTTTGACTTCACAACCTATATTCTTGGACTTCACACACCTCCATTCCATGACTTCACACATCTCCATTTTATGAGTTCACACACCTCCATTTTGATTTCACACACCTTCATTCTATGACTTCACACACCTTCGTTCTACTTCAGAAACATCCATTCTATAACTTCACACACCTCCATTCTATGACTTCACAAACCTCCATTTTGTGACTTCACACACCTCCATTCTGAGTTCACACACCTCAATTCCGTAACTTCACACACCTCAATTCTCACTTCACACACCTCCATTCTATGATTTCACACAATTCCATTCTATGACTTCACACACCTCCATTCTTTGACTTCACACACCTCCATTGTGAGTTCACACCCCTTCATTCTGTGACTTCACACACCTCCATTCTGTGACTTCACACACCTCCATTCTGTGACTTCACACATTCTATGATTTCTCACACCTCCATTCTATTAATTCACACACCTCCATTCTGTGACTTCACACAACTCCATTCTGTGACTTCCCACACCTCCATTCTGTGACTTCACAAACCTCCATTCTGAGTTCAACACCTCAATTCCGTGGCTTCACACACCTCAATTCTCACTTCACACACCTCCATTCTATGACTTCACACAATTCCATTCTATGACTTCACACACATCCATTCTTTGAATTCACACACCTCCATTGTGAGTTCACACACCTCCATTCTGTGACTTCACACACCTCCATTCTGTGACTTCAGACACCTCAATTCTGTGACTTCACACACCTCCATTCTATGATTTCTCACACCTCCATTCTATTAATTCACACACCTCGATTCTGTGACTTCACACAACTCCATTCTATGACTTCCCACACCTCCATTCTGTGACTTCACACACCTCCATTCTGAGTTCCCACACCTCCATTCTGTGACTTCACCCTCCTCCATCCTGACTTCACACACCTCCATTCTGACTTCACAAAACTCAATTCTTTGACTTCACACACCTCCATTCTATGACTTCACAGTCTTCCATTCTATGAATTCACACACCTCCATTCTATGACTTCACACACCTCATTTCTGAGTTGACACACCTCCATTCTGTGATTTCACACACCTCCAATTTGACTTCACACACCCCCATTCTATGACTTCACACAACCCCATTGTGACTTCACACACTCCATTCTATGAGTTCACACACCTCCATTCTGACTTCACACACGCCATCCTATGGCTTCACACAGCTGCAATCTGACTTCAGACACCGCCATTTGTGACTTCACACACCACAATTTTGACTTCAAACACCTTCATTCTGTGACTTCACACACCTCCATTCTGTGACTTCACACACCTCCATTTTGACTTCACACACTTCCATTCTTTGACTTAACACACCTGCATTCTGTGACTTCACACACCACCATTGTTTGACTTCACAACCTATATTCTTGGACTTCACAAACCTCCATTCCATGACTTCACACATCTCCATTTTATGAGTTCACACACCTCCATTTTGACTTAACACACCTCCATTCTGTGACTTCACACACCTCCATTCTTGGTTCACACACATCAATTCCGTGACTTCACACACCTCAATTCTCACTTCACACACCTCCATTCTATGACTTCACACAATACCATTCTATGACTTCACACACATCCATTCTTTGACTTCACACACCTCCATTGTGAGTTCACACACCTCCATTCTGTGACTTCACACACCTCCATTCTGTGACTTCACACACCTCCATTCTGTGACTTCACACACCTCCATTCTATGATTTCTCACACCTCCTTTCTATTAAATCACACACCTCCATTCTGTGACTTCACACAACTCCATTCTATGACTTCCAACACCTCCATTCTGTGACTTCACAAACCTCCATTCTGAGTTCACACACCTCAATTCCGTGACTTCACACACCTCAATTCTCACTTCACACACCTCCATTCTATGACTTCACACAATTCCATTCTATGACTTCACACACCTCCATTCTATGACCTCACACACCTCCAATCTATGACTTCGCACACCTTCATTGTGACTTCACACACCTCCATTCTATGAGTTCACACACGTCCATTCTGACTTCACACACCTCCATTCTATGACTTCACACACCTCCATTCTGACTTCACACACCTCCATTCTATGACTTCACACAACTCCATCTGACTTCACACACCTCCATTCTATGATTCACACACCTCCATTTTGACTTCACACACCTCCATTCTTTGACTTCATACACCTTCGTTCTCACTTCAGAAACATCCTTTCTATGACTTCAGGCACCTCCATTCTATGACTTCACAAACCTCCGTTCTGTGACCACACACCTCCATTCTGAGTTCCCACACCTCCATTCTGTGACTTCACCCACCTCCATCCTGACTTCACACACCTCCATTCTGACTTCACAAACCTCAATTCTATGACTTCACACACCTCCATTCTATGATTTCATACACCTGCATTGTGACTTCACCCACCTCAATTCTATGAGTTCACACACCTGCATTATGACTTCACACACATCCCTTGTATGACTTCACACACCTCCATTCTATGACTTCACACACCTCCATTCTATGACTTCACACATCTCCATTCTGACTTCACACACCTCCATTCTATGATTTCACACACTTCGATTCTATGACTTCACACACCTCCATTCTATGACTTCACACACCTCGTTTCTGAGTTGACACACCTGCTTTCTGTGATTTCACACACCTCCAATCTGAGTTCACACACCTCCAGTCTATGACTTCACATACCTCCTTTCTTTGACATAAAAAACCACCATTCTATGACTTCACACACCTCCATTTTCACTTCACACACCTCCATTCTACGAGTTCACACTCTTCCATTCTGCCTTCACCCACCTCCATTCTATGACTTCACTCTGCTGCCTTCTGACTTCACACACCTCCATTTATGAATTCACACACCACCATTTTGACTTCACACACCTCCATTCTGTGACTTCACACACCTCCATTCTGTGACTTCCCACACCTCCATTCTGTGACTTCACACACCTCCATTGTTTGACTTCAGACACCTCCATTCTTGGACTTCACACACCTCCATTCCATGACTTCACACAGCTCCATTCTATGAGTCCACACACCTCCATTCTTTGAGTTCACACACCTCCATTTTGACTTCACACACCTCCATTCTATGACTTCACACACCTTCATTCTATGACTTCACACACCTTCATTCCTACTTCAGAAACATCCATTCTATGACTGCACACACCTCCATTCGATGACTTCACACACCTCCATTCTGAACTCACACAGGTCCATTCTATGACGTCACACACCTCCATTCTGTGACTTCACACACTTCCATTCTATGACTTCACACACCTTCATTCTTACTTCACAAACATCCAATCTGTGACTTCACACACCTCCATTCTATGACTTCACACACCTCCATTCTGTGACTTCACACACCTCCATTCTATGTCTTCACACACCTCCATTGTGACTTCACACACCCCCATTCTATGAGTTCAAACACCTCCATTCTAACTTCACACACCTCCATTCTATGACTTCACTCTCCGCCATTCTGACTTCACACTCATCCATTCTGTGAATTCACAAAACTCCATTCTATGATTTCACACACCTCCATACTATGACTTCACACACCTCCATCTATGACTTCACACACCTCCATTCTGAGTTCACACACCTCAATTCTGTGACTTCACACACCTCCATTCTGACTTCACACACCAATGTATGACTTCACACACCTCCATTCTGTGACTTCACACACTTCCATTGTGACGACACACACCTCCCACCTCCATTTGTGACTTCACACACCACAATTTTGACTTCAAACACCTTCATTCTGTGACTTCACACACCTCCATTCTGTGACTTCGCACACGTACATTTTGACTTCACACACTTCCATTCTTTGACTTAACACACCTGCATTCTGTGACTTCACACACCACCATTGTTTGACTTCACAACCTATATTCTTGGACTTCACACACCTCCATTCCATGACTTCACACATCTCCATTTTCTGAGTTCACACACCTTATTTTGATTTCACACACCTTCATTCTATGACTTCACACACCTTCGTTCTACTTCAGAAACATCCATTCTATAACTTCACACACCTCCATTCTATGACTTCACAAACCTCCATTCTGTGACTTCACACACCTCCATTCTGAGTTCACACACCTCAATTCCGTAACTTCACACACCTCAATTCTCACTTACTTCACACACCTCCATTCTATGATTTCACACAATTCCATTCTATGACTTCACACACCTCCATTCTTTGACTTCACACACCTCCATTGTGAGTTCACACCCCTTCATTCTGTGACTTCACACACCTCCATTCTGTGACTTCACACACCTCCATTCTGTGACTTCACACATTCTATGATTTCTCACACCTCCATTCTATTAATTCACTACACCCTCCATTCTGTGACTTCACACAACTCCATTCTGTGACTTCCCACACCTCCATTCTGTGACTTCACAAACCTCCATTCTGAGTTCAACACCTCAATTCCGTGGCTTCACACACCTCAATTCTCACTTCACACACCTCCATTCTATGACTTCACACAATTCCATTCTATGACTTCACACACATCCATTCTTTGAATTCAACACACCTCCCATTGTGAGTTCACACACCTCCATTCTGTGACTTCACACACCTCCATTCTGTGACTTCAGACACCTCAATTCTGTGACTTCACACACCTCCATTCTATGATTTCTCACACCTCCATTCTATTAATTCACACCACCTCGATTCTGTGACTTCACACAACTCCATTCTATGACTTCCCACACCTCCCATTCTGTGACTTCACAACACCTCCATTCTGAGTTCCCACACCTCCATTCTGTGACTTCACCCTCCTCCATCCTGACTTCACACACCTCCATTCTGACTTCACAAAACTCAATTCTTTGACTTCACACACCTCCATTCTATGACTTTCACAGTCTTCCATTCTATGAATTCACACACCTCCATTCTATGACTTCACACACCTCATTTCTGAGTTGACACGCCTCCATTCTGTGATTTCACACACCTCCAATTTGACTTCACACACCCCCATTCTATGACTTCACCACAACCCCATTGTGACTTCACTACAACTCCATTCTATGAGTTCACACACCTCCATTCTGACTTCACACACTCCATTCTATGGCTTCACACAGCTGCAATCTGACTTTCAGACACCGCCATTTGTGACTTCACACACCACAATTTTGACTTCAAACACCTTCATTCTGTGACTTCACACACCTCCATTCTGTGACTTCACACACCTCCATTTTGACTTCACACACTTCCATTCTTTGACTTAACACACCTGCATTCTGTGACTTCACACACCACCATTGTTTGACTTCACAACCTATATTCTTGGACTTCACAAACCTCCATTCCATGACTTCACACATCTCCCATTTTATGAGTTCACACACCTCCATTTTGACTTCACACACCTCCATTCTGTGACTTCACACACCTCCATTCTTGGTTCACACACATCAATTCCGTGACTTCACACACCTCAATTCTCACTTCACACACCTCCATTCTATGACTTCACACAATACCATTCTATGACTTCACACACATCCATTCTTTGACTTCACACACCTCCATTGTGAGTTCACACACCTCCATTCTGTGACTTCACACACCTCCATTCTGTGACTTCACACACCTCCATTCTGTGACTTCACACACCTCCATTCTATGATTTCTCACACCTCCTTTCTATTAAATCACACACCTCCATTCTGTGACTTCACACAACTCCATTCTATGACTTCCAACACCTCCATTCTGTGACTTCACAAACCTCCATTCTGAGTTCACACACCTCAATTCCGTGACTTCACACACCTCAATTCTCACTTCACACACCTCCATTCTATGACTTCACACAATTCCATTCTATGACTTCACACACCTCCATTCTATGACCTCACACACCTCCAATCTATGACTTCGCACACCTTCATTGTGACTTCACACACCTCCATTCTATGAGTTCACACATGTCCATTCTGACTTCACACACCTCCATTCTATGACTTCACACACCTCCATTCTGACTTCACACACCTCCATTCTATGACTTCACACAACTCCATCTGACTTCACACACCTCCATTCTATGATTCACACACCTCCATTTTGACTTCACACACCTCCATTCTATGACTTCACACACCTCCATTCTGACTTCACACACCTCCATTCTATGACTTCACACAACTCCATCTGACTTCACACACCTCCATTCTGTGACTTCACCCACCTCCATCCTGACTTCACACACCTCCATTCTGACTTCACAAACCTCAATTCTTTGACTTCACACACCTCCATTCTATGATTTCACAGTCTTCCATTCTATGAATTCACACACCTCCATTCTATGACTTCACACACCTCATTTCTGAGTTGACACACCTCCATTCTGTGATTTCACACACCTCCAATTTGACTTCACACACCCCCATTCTATGACTTCACACATCCCTATTGTGACTTCACACACTCCATTCTATGAGTTCACACACCTCCATTCTGACTTCACACACTCCATTCTATGGCTTCACACAGCTGCATTCTGACTTCAGACACCTCCATTTGTGACTTCACACACCACAATTTTGACTTCAAACACCTTCATTCTGTGACTTCACACACCTCCATTTTGACTTCACACACTTCCATTCTTTGACTTAACACACCTGCATTCTGTGACTGCACACACCACCATTGTTTGACTTCACAACCTATATTCTTGGACTTCACACACCTCCATTCCATGACTTCACACATCTCCGTTTTATGAGTTCACACACCTCCATTTTGATTTCACACACCTTCATTCTATGACTTCACACACCTTCGTTCTACTTCAGAAACATCCATTCTATAACTTCACACACCTCCATTCTATGACTTCACAAACCTCCATTCTGTGACTTCACACACCTCCATTCTGAGTTCACACACCTCAATTCCGTAACTTCACACACCTCAATTCTCACTTCACACACCTCCATTCTATGATTTCACACAATTCCATTCTATGACTTCACACACCTCCATTCTATGACTTCGCACACCTGCATTGTGACTTCACACACCTCCATTCTATGAGTTCACACACGTCCATTCTGACTTCACACACCTCCATTCTATGACTTCACACACCTCCATTCTGACTTCACACACCTCCATTCTATGACTTCACACAACTCCATCTGACTTCACACACCTCCATTCTATGATTCACACACCTCCATTCTATGATTTCACACAATTCCATTCTATGACTTCACATACCTCCATTCTATGACTTCGCACACCTGCATTGTGACTTCACACACCTCCATTCTATGAGTTCACACACGTCCATTCTGACTTCACACACCTCCATTCTATGACTTCACACACCTCCATTCTGACTTCACACACCTCCATTCTATGACTTCACACAACTCCATCTGACTTCACACACCTCCATTCTATGATTCACACACCTCCATTTTGACTTCACACACCTCCATTCTTTGACTTCATACACCTTCGTTCTCACTTCAGAAACATCCTTTCTTTGACTTCAGGCACCTCCATTGTATGACTTCACAAACCTCCGTTCTGTGACCACACACCTCCATTCTGAGTTCCCACACCTCCATTCTGTGACTTCACCCACCTCCATCCTGACTTCACACACCTCCATTCTGAGTTCACAAACCTCAATTCTTTGACTTCACACACCTCCATTCTATGATTTCACAGTCTTCCATTCTATGAATTCACACACCTCCATTCTATGACTTCACACACCTCATTTCTGAGTTGACACACCTCCATTCTGTGATTTCACACACCTCCAATTTGACTTCACACACCCCCATTCTATGACTTCACACACCCCTATTGTGACTTCACACTCCATTCTATGAGTTCACACACCTCCATTCTGACTTCACACACTCCATTCTATGGCTTCACACAGCTGCATTCTGACTTCAGACACCTCCATTTGTGACTTCACACACCACAATTTTGACTTCAAACACCTCCATACTGTGACTTCACACACCTCCATTTTGACTTCACACACTTCCATTCTTTGACTTAACACACCTGCATTCTGTGACTTCACACACCACCATTGTTTGACTTCACAACCTATATTCTTGGACTTCACAAACCTCCATTCCATGACTTCACACATCTCCATTTTATGAGTTCACACACCTCCATTTTGACTTTACACACCTCTATTCTGTGACTTCACACACCTCCATTCTGGGTTCACACACATCAATTCCGTGACTTCACACACCTCAATTCTCACTTCACACACCTCCATTCTATGACTTCACACAATTCCATTCTATGACTTCACACACATCCATTCTTTGACTTGACACACCTCCATTGTGAGTTCACACACCTCCATTCTGTGACTTCACACACCTCCATTCTGTGACTTCACACACCTCCATTCTGTGACTTCACACACCTCCATTCTATGATTTCTCACACCTCCTTTCTATTAAATCACACACCTCCATTCTGTGACTTCACACAACTCCATTCTATGACTTCCCACACCTCCATTCTGTGACTTCACAAACCTCCATTCTGAGTTCACACACCTCAATTCCGTGACTTCACACACCTCAATTCTCACTTCACACACCTCCATTCTATGACTTCACACAATTCCATTCTATGACTTCACACACTCCATTCTTTGACTTCACACACCTCCATTGTGAGTTCACACACCTCCATTCTGTGACTTCACACACCTCCATTCTATGACTTCACACACCTCCATTCTGTGACTTCACACACCTCCATTCTATGGTTTCTCACACCTCCATTCTATTAATTCACACATCTCCATTCTGTGACTTCACAGAACTCCATTCTATGACTTACCACACCTCCATTCTGTGAATTCACACACCTCCATTCTGAGTTCACAAACCTCCATTCTGTGACTTAACGCACCTTCATTCTGTGACTTCACACCCCTCCATTCTATGACTTCACACACCGCCATTCTCTGACTTCACACACCTCCATTCTATGACCTCACACACCTCCATTCTATGACTTCGCACACCTGCATTGTGACTTCACACACCTCCATTCTATGAGTTCACACACGTCCATTCTGACTTCACACACCTCCATTCTATGACTTCACACACCTCCAT
>JANJXV010001738.1:75000-77500 GCA_024803745.1 Megascapheus bottae | reverse complement strand
GGAAACGGTAAGGGTTAGAGTTAGGGTTAGGGTTAGGGTTAGGATTAGGGTTAGGGAAACGGTAAGGGTTAGGGTTAGGGTTAGGGAAACGTTAAGGGTTAGGGTTAGGGTTAGGGTTAGTGTTAGGGTTAGGGTTAGGGTTAGTGTTAGTGTTAGGGTTAGGGTTAGGGTTAGGGTTAGCGTTAGGGTTAGGGTTTGGGTTAGGGGTAGGGGTAGGGTTAGGATTAGGGTTAGGGTTAGGTTTACGATTAGGGAAACGGTAAGCGTTATGGTTAGGGTTAGGGTTTGGGTTAGGTTCAGGGTTAGGGTAAGGGTTAGTGTTAAGGTTAGGGTTAGCATTAGGGTTGGGGTTAGGGTTAGGGCTAGGGTTAGGGTTAGGGCTACGGTTAGGGTTAGGGTAAGGGTAAGATTTAGGTTTAGGGATAGGGTTAGTGTTAGGGTAAGGGTAAGGGTGAGGTTTAGGGTTAGAGTTAGGTTTAGGGTTACGGTTACGGTTAGGTTTAGGGTTAGGGTTAGGGTTAGAATTAGGGTTTAGGTTAGGATTAGGTTTAGGATTAGGGTTAGGGTTAGGGTTGAGGTTAGATTTAGGGTTAGGGTTAGGTTTAGGGAAACGGTAAGGTTTAGCGTTAGGGTTAGGGTTAGGGTTAGGGGAACGGTAAGGGTTAGGGTTAGGGTTAGGTTTAGGGTAAGGGTAAGTGTGAGGGTTAGGGTTAGGGTTAGGGTTAGGGTTAGGGCATGGGTTAGGGTTAGGGTTAGGTTTATGGTAAGGGTGTGAGGGTTAGGGTTAGGGTTAGGGTTAGGTTTAGGGTTAGGGAAAAGGTAAGCATTAGGGTTAGCGTTAGCGTTAGGGTTAGGGTTAGGGTTACGTTTAGGGTTAGGGTTAGGGTTAGGGTTAGGATAACGGTAAGGGTTAGGGTTAGGGTTAGGGTTTGGGTTAGGGGTAGGGTTAGGGTTTGGGTTAGGGTTAGGGTTAGGGTTAGGGTTTGGGTTAGGGTTAGGGTTAGGGTTAGGATTAGGGTTTGGGTTAGGGGTAGGGTTAAGTTTTGGGTTAGGGTTAGGGTTAAGATTAGGGTTAGGGAAACGTTGAGGGTTAGGGTTAGAGTTAGGGTTAGGGAAACGGTAAGGGTTAGGGTTAGGGTTAGGGTTAGTTTTAGGGTTAGGGTTAGGGTTTGGGTTAGGGGTAGGGTTAGTGTTTGGGTTAGGGTTAGGGTTAGGGTTAGGGAAACGGTAAAGGTTAGAGTTAGGGTTAGGGTTAGGGAAATGTTAAGTGTTAGGGTTATGATTAGGGTTAGGTTTAGGGTTAGGTTTATGGTTAGGGTTAGGGTTAGGGAAAAGGTAAGGGTTAGGGTTAGGGTTAGCGTTAGGGTTAGGGTTAGGGTTAGGGTTAGGGAAACGGTAAGGGTTAGCGTTAGGGTTAGCGTTAGGGTTGGGGTTAGGGAAACGGTAAGGGTTAGGGTTAGGGTTAGGTTAGGTTTAGGGTTACAGTTAGGGTTAGGGTTAGGGTAAGGGTAAGGTTGAGGGTCAGGGTTAGGGTTAGGGTTTGGGTTATCGTTACGGTTAGGGTTAGGGTTAGAGTTAGGGTTAGGTTTAGGGTTAGGGTTAGTGTTTGGGAAACGGTAAGGGTTAGGGTTAGCGTTAGGGTTAGGTTTAGGGTTAGGGTTAGGGTTAGCGTTACGGTTAGGGTTAGGGTTAGGGATAGGGTTAGGGTTAGGGAAACGGTAAGGGTTAGGGTTAGGAATAGGGGTAGGGTTAGGTTTAGGGTTAGGGTTAGGGTTAGGGTTAGCGTTAAGGTTAGGGTTAGGGTTATGGTTAGGGAAAGGGTAAAGGTTAGGGTGAGGGTTAGGGTTAGGGTTAGGGTTAGGGAAACGGTAAGGGTTAGGGTTTGGGTTAGGGTTAGCTTTAGGGTTTGGGTTAGGTTTGGTGTTAGGGTAAGGGTAAGGGTGAGGCTGAGAGTCAGGATGAGGGTTAGGGTTAGGGTTAGGGTTAGGGTTAGCGTTAGGGTTAGGGTTAGGGTTAACGTTAGGGTTAGGGTTAGGGTTAGGGAAACGGTAAGGGTTAGGGTTAGGGTTAGGGTTGGGGTTAGGTTTAGGTTTAGGTTTAGGGTTAGGGTTAGGGTTAGGTTTCGGGTTAGGGTTAGGGAAACTGTACGGGTTAGAGTTAGGGTTAGGGTTAGGGTTAGTGTTAGGGTTAGGGTTAGGGTTAGCGTTAGGTTTAGGGTTAGGGTTAGGGTTAGGGAAACGGTAAGGGTTAGGGTTAGGGTTAGTGTTAGGGTTAGGGTTAGGGTTAGGGAAACGGTAAGGGTTAGGGTTAGGGTTCGGTTAGGGTTAGGGAAACGGTACGGGTTAGAGCTAGGGTTAGGGTTAGGGTTAGGATTAGGGTTAGGGAAACGGTAAGGGTTAGGGTTAGTTTTAGGGAAACGGTAAGGGTTAGGGTTAGGGTTAGGGTTAGCGTTAGGATTAGGGTTCGGTTTAGGAAAACAGTAAGGGTTACGGTTAGGTTA